>JAHPZR010055424.1:55000-65386 GCA_019787425.1 Platygyra sinensis | reverse complement strand
AGGTACCGAAACTGTTTCCTGTGGCCTGTCGCTACGGATGGCACGGATGGAAATGGATTGAAATTTAAAAAAATCATTGGCCAATATTTTCAAGTTTTGATGCTACGTGTTCCAAAAATCCTCAAGAGAGTTGTTAAGTTTAGGCCTCTCTGATAACAATCAGTTTATATCTTCGTCGTAGCTTTGTAGAAGCATTTTGTTTATAATTTAAGCCTCAAAGTAATGATTTTAGCAGAGAACGGACCTAAAACAGCAAAATCCTCGTGACACTGCTCCTTTAAAGTTCTGTAGCTTTGCTTTTTTGCAACGAATGCGCTAATTAAGAACTTCTTGGTCGAGTGCCGTGCTACCCAGACGAAAGCGGATAACAAAGGTACACGCAAACAATGTTAAAAATTAAATTTTGTGGCACTGGCCATTCGGGTGGTTGGCTCTCAAAACGCACTCGCTCGGCATAATTTTCACTCTCCCAGAAAGATGCTTCCCCTCCCAAAAAATCTCCCCAGTGATTCACTCGTAATCACGGATGCCTAGCTTGTCGAGCTTTTTTGGTCTGGTTCATGCACCGAACGTCTTCTTAGGGTCGCGAACCAATTTTGCCTTTATCGTCAACTTTTGACGCTCCTTAGAAATATTTCCACATTTCCGCCCAACTTGCCGGCTGAACCCGGATATATTCCTAGAATTTGAGGCATGGAATTAAACAGCGGCTTGTTGATACGTGGAGGTTTGTTGCTTTCTTCTTAAATTAAAAAATATATTAAAAAGCGTTAAACGCATAGAAACTCCAACGGAGATCCTTTAAATTTTTAAAACAATTTCTATTGAGGAATCCTCAGAGGTTCATCCCTTAGCAAGCAAACAGCCTGGTTCCTCTAGTGTGCCATCTTTAATTCTCCTACACTAATCACTGACCAGCTACAGACCAGTAGATCACTTCAAGCGCATGTCATGGTCATGAAAATTATCACTGCAAGCTGACGATGTTGTCTAGTTTTAAAACTAGAAGCTTAATCGGTATATTAAAGTAAATGCAATTGACTGCGCCATTATACACTATCATCCATAACTGTGCAATAGCTTTTCGGTTTTCGGTTTTCTTGGGAGTCATATTAGATATTAAAAATTTAAACTGGAAGTCTCAGTTATCTCATATCGCAACTAAAGTTTCGAAACCAATTGGTATAATATATAAGAGCAGCTTTTACCTACCTGAGTCGTCTCTTCTCGTATTGTACTACTCTTACCCATACTGTAATATTATTTGGGTACAGACATACAAAACCAATCTCCGCTGCCTCGTTTTCTTACAAAAACGTGTCATAAGAATCACAAACAAATCAAACTTTGATGCTCATACAGATCCAATCTATAAAGAACGACGCATATTAAAACTCCACTTCATCTATTTGACGCAGTTAGGTCAGTTTATGTTCTGTTACAAGACTCATTCTTCCAAGGTTTAGTTACAGATTTCTCCAAAACAATTAATTTCACTAGAAACTCTTATGCTTTACACTTACTCCACTGTCGAATAAACGTCAAACAATTTTCTGTATTTTTTTCAGGGACCTAAATTCTCTTTAACAAATTGACGTCAGTTTTTCATGCGTCTGTCCTGTTATTGATCATGAATTTCGTCATAACATTGTCAAAGTAGCTGTGGATCCACGAGGCGATAGCCGACTGGATCCGCCCACTACTTTGACAATGTTATGACGAAATTCATTGTCAATAACAGGACAGACGCATTAAAAACTGACATCAATTTGTTTTTTACGATAACAAATTGTCGAATTGCCCCAACCTCGTTCCCAGGGTCCTCTCTCTACTTCGAGAAAGTACCCTGGTTATGTATGGCTGGTCACGTGTCTGCTAGATTTTAGCAGATTTCAGAGATGTGATTGAAGGGAGGCGCTGGAGAGTTATAGTTTGTCTCCACCGAGCTCACCTACTGAGCCCAGTAGGGAGTGGAATTTGCAAACCTTCCGTGGATCGGCAAGAATTGTCACATTCGATATTGGAGTTCAATGCGTTCAATGTTCGGCTAGAAGGTTAGCTCCACATTTGGCTGAATTTTTCCCATCGACAGTTGGACGGTCTTTGGAATTTGTGGCGGTGAAAAAATTTGGCAAAGAACTTGGAACTGAAAACCACAACAGTAAATGGACCGCGCGGTGAACTTGATTTTATTTTTCATTCGGCGAAATCACAACGTATGTATTTACCCATTCGTTTAGAGTCAAACACGTCGTATGTTCGTCCTCGAAGGTAGTTTTGGATTTGATTTAATTATTCTCATGAACAGTTTGACGGTCATTCCCTTCTCTTGCAGCGAAAAAAATCTACGAAGAATTTGACAACAACGTCTACACGGCAAATAGGCTTGATTAATTAAGCAGCTTATATTTTTCGAACGGCAAAATCATAACAGAGGCATTGTTGTATTCGTTTAGAGTTCGATACGTCTAGTGTTTGGCAGAGACAAGCTTTGAATTTGTTTGAATTCATCCAATTGAAAGTTTGGCGGCCATTCGATTCTCTTGCAGTGTAAAATTTTGTAACAACTTGACAACAACGACATCGGTCGCGTGTTGCAAAATGCATTGGCTTTTGTTTTAAAACTGTTTAGTGGTAAGTCCAGTTCTCGGTCAAGAAAGTAGCTCCAAGTTGAATGTTTCCATCGATAATTTCACGCTATTTTAATTCCTTTGGTGTGAAAAACTGATTAAATTAATCCGAAGCAGGTTGTTGACGGTTATTTAAAAAAAGCAGTGAAATATAGCAAAGTTCTCTCTCAATCAACATCTTATACTCATAGAAGTTCAGGTAGAGCCGAAGCAGCTGGCCAGGCAGGATCTCTGACAAATAACTTGCTTCCTTTTCAAAATAGCGTCCGTATAGCAGCGCAACATTCACCTCCTACTAGAGAGTGTTGACAAAATTAAGTTGAGGACCCACCCTCTGTGCGGCTTGGGTTGGCATTCTTAGACACGTGACCAGCCATAACCAGGGTACTTTCTCGAAGTAGAGAGAGGACCCTGGGAACCAGGTTGGAATTGCCCGCTCTCGCTCGCTGACGTGTCGCATGAATTTCAAATTCATGTGTCTGTCCGCATATTGACAATAAAAATTAACCAATGAGTGCGCGTGAATTTCTGCAGTTAGTGTAAAAAATTCTCTTGACAGCGAAATCGTCAAAACAAACTTGATTTATACTTTTAAGAAAACTCTTAAATTATGAACTCGTATGAAACCCGTCGAAAATATGACCGTCATCGGGAAGATAGAGAGTGTTGATGAAACACAAGAGAAATGAGAAACCTATGTGGAACGTGTGCGCACTGTTGAGAGATCCAGAAAAACTAGCTACGAAGAGCTTCTAGGAGATCGTCAGAACCCTTCAACAACTCGAAGTCCTAGGCCAATAGAAACAGCAGAACATTTTCGCTTTTACAAACGAAACCAGAGTAAAATTTAAACTGTGTTAACCTACGTGGCTCGAAACAATAAGGTATGCCCAAACAAACGCAGAAAACACCACCGCAAAACACCCAAGTCCACACTGTTGAATACAGTGAGACCGATGAATATGAAGGTTTATTAAACTTGAAGGTAAATATTGTGATCATCCCGAGCCGAAAATGTTATCTGAGTAGATTTAAAAGTAGATGGGAAACCGCTGCAAATGGAATTGCACACAGGCTCGGCTGTGTCGATTTCTCATATGAATTGAATTGTACATGAAGTAATTTAATGAGAAACCCTTGCAGAAAACGTAATTGTTATTGAAAAGTTACACTGGGGAGAACATTACTCCTGTTGGAGAACTCAAGGCAAATGTTGATTACAAAGGCCAGCAACTATTACTGTTGGATCTGTATGTCGTCAAAGGCAAGGGCCCTGTGTTGATGGGGAGGGATTGGCTCTACAAGATACGCTTAGATTGGTGTGCCATCAAATCACCTAACGTTTCACAAACTACACTTCCTGCCAAAGAGCGTCTGCACACCATGCTAGAAAAATACTCGGATGTTTTGGAAGATAAACTTGGAACATTCAAATCAGATAAACAAAGCTAACTCTCAAAGACGCTCAAGCTCACTTCCACAAGGCTCGAGCTGTACCATATGCCTTGAGATCAAACTGGTTGACGAGGAGAGAACTCTTCAGAATGAAGGTATTCTCACCAAAGTCGGGTGGAGTTAGAGGGAACTCCTACTGTACCCGTCCCAGAGAAAGACGGATCAGTACGAATATGCGGCGAAAATAAAGTTACAGTAAACCACCGACTAGAGAAGAAAGAGGATTCTAAGAAACATCTCACTATCAACACTCATATGGGCCTGTTTCAGTACAATTGCAACCGACTAGTGTTCGACATCACATCTGCATCCGCTATCCGGCAGCGTACGATTGACCAGGTGCTGGGAGGAACATCTGGTACAATTTTTATCCATGATCATATGATGATTACTGGAGGGGAAGATCAAAAACACAAGCAAATTTAGAAAAAGTCGCCCGACGGCTACAGCATCATGGTTTAAGACCAAACAAGGGGAAGTGTGAGTTCTTCAAGGAGAAGATAACCTACAGTGCGTATGATATCGACAGCAATGGCCTACGCAAATCAGCGGAGAAAGTAGTAGCAGTTTTGAAAGCACCACGTCCATATGACGTAGCTGTAGTAAGATCATTCCCTGGGTTAATCGATTATTACCACAGGTTCCTGCCTAACCTGTCAACGGCAGTGCATCCCCTAAATCAACTCTTGAAGAATCAAAAATGGAAATGAACGAAACAATGCGATGAAGCATTCCTCAAAGTGAAAGAAATGATCACTTCTGAGCAAGTTCTAACCCACTATGATCCAAACAAGGAGAACGGCCATCCCAGTTGTTTTTGGGAAGGAGATTGGACTCGACTGGACCTGTTCAAACAATATCTCAGCATTCAAGCAAACAACCGCCAGATAGACCAGTTTATCGCTAACAGTGGTTCTGGAACGCGTCATTTTTCCATTGGCCAAAGAGTGATCTGATAGCACGAAACTACTCTGGACACAGCGACAGCGACAGTGCTCACCGACATTTTACTTGACATCTGGGAGTCGGAAGAGGCACCCTTGTCGTGGAAAACTGGTCTTATTGTCAAACTCCCAAAGAAGGGTGATTTAACTAATTGCAACAACTGGAGGGGAATAATGTTGCTGTCAATTACATACAAAGTTCTTAGCCGAGTCGTCCTCAATAGGCTTAACACAACAGTCGACCCTCTTCTTTGAAAAGAACAAACAGGGTTCAGGAAGGGAAGAGGCTGTGCTGATCAAATCTTCACTCTTCGGAAAATCGTGGAACAGAGTAATGAATGGTCATCCACAGTATATGCAAACTTTATTGACTTTACCAAAGCCTTTGATAGTGTTAACCGCCCAACACTTTGGGGAATCCTTGGCCATTACGGGAGCCCAGACAAGCTTGTGTCCATCATCAAAATGCTTTACAGTGATTATAGTGCAAGGGTTTATCTGTGGAAAAGATCTGACAGAGGACTTTGCCATAAGGACAGGGGTAAAACAAGGCTGTGTGCTCTCCCCCCTCCTCTTTTTCTCTTTGTATAGACTGGCTTATGAAGAGAGCAACCGTGGATGTCAAAAGAGGAATAACATGGACCCTAATGGACACCCTTGAAGATTTAGACTTTGCGGATGGCATTGTCTTACTTGCTCACCTCATCAAGACATCCAGAGGAAAACCAACGACGTGGCCTTGATAGGCAGACAGGTTGGACAGGCTGGACCTCAATACAGATAAAACCAAACTAATGAAGATCAAGTAAAGGGGGTAAGTTTCTAAAGAAACTATGGTGCTGCGTCGGTGGAGTATTACAGGATAATTTGGTTTTATCAACTGAGTTGATAATGTGAATTGGCCACCGTAAAAAGATTCGAAAGCTGACGTTTCGAGCGCTAGCCCTTCGTCGGAGCGAATCGAGGAATTGTGGGTTGTGTATGGTTTATATAGAGAAATATGGAGCTACGCTATTGGTTGGTGCCTGGCAACGTGAAAAAACAACAGAATAAATTAGCTGAATGAAAAGCGTTCGTTGATACCGTGAGGATTAAGGGTGCCGATTTGAAAAATAAAATTTTTGTTCTAGAGTTTTGCGGCTTTCTGTGCTTCCTTGATGTAGGGAGAGGCCACAGACCGCCATATGTTGCTTCGAATGATTCGGCAGATTAAAGTGTCTAGCGACCGGTTTAGATGCGTTTTTTGTCGTCTTTCGCAACGTCGCCAAGATGTTCTCGGAATCGATCGCCTAGTCGTCTACCTGTTTTGCATCGTGCGCGTGCACATTTAAAAGTACCGGGTTTTTTCTGTTGTTTTTTCACGTTGCCAGGCACCAACCAATAGCGTAGCTCCATATTTCTCTATATAAACCACACACAACCCACAATTCCTCGATTCGCTCCGACGAAGGGCTAGCGCTCGAAACGTCAGCTTTCGAATCTCTTTACGGTGCCCAATTCACATTATCAACTCAGTTGATAAAACCAAATTATCCTGTAATGAAGATCAATGCAAGATCGGACCAACAGGTTACCATCGACAACAAAAACATCGAAGAAGTACAAGAATTTGTCTATCTGGGCAGTAAGATAACAACTGACGGAAATTCTGAAATGGACGTCCTACACAGACTATCAAAGGCAAGAGGGGCATTTGCGGTACTTCGGAACATCTGGAGGTCTTCAAGGATTGGCACCAAAACCAACTAAAGATTTTCAAGAGCAACGTTCTTGGAGTCCTTCTATATGGTGCAGAGTCCTGGAAGGTCTCACAATCTTTACGCCACAAGATAGATGTATTTCAAACAAGATGTCTTAGGGGAATACTTAAGATTTTTTGGCCAAGAACCATCTCCAATGAAGAACTTTACCGCAGACAAATACAACACCGCTGTCAGTTGAGATCAAAAGGAGGAGATGGCGCTGGATAGGACACATTAACAGAATGGCCCTGAATGCTATCCCCAGGGTTGCTATGAGATGGACTCCTGCACGGATGCTTAAGAGGAAAAGAGGACGCCCTAGGCTGACATGGAGAAGATCGTGGAGAAAGAAATGAGAGAAGTTGGTTGGACCTGGAGCCACAGGAAACAGTTTCGGTACCTTCATATAGTCTTCAATAACAAAATCATTGGTTTTGGAATTCAATTGATGCGAAGATACCTTCGGCTAGCTTTTTTCTTTTAGACTTTTTATAAAGTTACCAAATATCGTGAAAATGCCCCTTTAAACTCATACCCAAATTATAGGAAGGGGTTTTATAACAGTTAAAGCAGCATTTAGCGTCGTAAATGTGTAAGAGCAAAAAGGTATAACTTTTTGTGTTTACTAAACACTGACAGATGAACTAAAACAACAAGCTCTCGTACACAGTCTGTGGAAAAGTCAGGTAGCATCGATCTCAAACTGCATTCGGACAAAATGACCAAACATGCAGTAGAGCAGGTAACCTTACCTGATGATATTCTATGATTATACTGAGAAAATGCCAGCCCTACGAATTCTGTTGAAGGAAATCGTCAAGAACTCTATCTCGAAAACTAGTCTGCTTGACCTCTGCTTTGAAGCAGAGCACGTAGTTCTCGTATAAATCAGTATAGTTTACTTTCTGTCACACTCACTTTGAAAAAGAAAGACGTTAGAATTGCTTCTAGTATAGGCAGAAAGACCCCTCAGATTAAGGTGTATCAAAGGGACCGTTGAAACGGTGACCAGAATAGATTCATAGGTTCCTTTGATACGCCATAATCTGAAAAATCCTGAAACAGTTATCCTGATCCAGATGACTTGAAAGGAACGCATCCTTACAGACGCGGATCCAGGGGAGGTGAAATGGGTGAATTTTCATCCCCCTTTTTCTGAGCCCCCTTCTTTTTTTTCTTTTTTTTTTTTTTTCTTATCCCTCAAATATTGAAATAATATTTGATTTCTCTGACATTATTACAAAAATTCACCCCCATTTCAAAATCCTGGATCCGCCCTTGCCTTAGTTATCTACTTAGACAACAATAAGTACCAGTCATGCAATTCAAAATCAGAGGTGCGCACTGCGCCAGGTTTGAAGTTACAATCACGATTGCTCCCTGATTATTTCGACCCGAGATGGAATTAGTAATTAATCGTATCAATAATATATTTGATAATTAATCGTATCTATAACAAAATTCTCGATCGTGATTGGTTCTTTGCGCGCCAATTGGTCGGGTAATCGGCGCGCAATCACTTGGGTGTCCAATTACAGGTATCCAATCACAAAATTATTGTAATCGTTTCCTTGTAGCTGGATACCTTCGCCATTCGCACGTCAATTACGCGCGCTATAGTTTTGAAACTTATGGAAAGCGGGACTCACTTTTTCGCTTAAAAGAAGTTCTCGAAAGACTTTTCTAATTTGCAAATTTGTTTTATACGATAACTACAAAAATTCTTGCACGCTTATTGGTTCATTTTTATCGTCAATAAGCGGACAGACATGTGGATTTATAATTTATGCGATGCGTCAACGAACGAGAGCAGACAATTTGAAAATTTGTTATCATAAAAAACAAATGAATTTCGTCATAACATTGTCAAATTAGTCGGCGGATCCACAATGAATGTTTACAATTATGCAGATATCCTTGTTGAGGGTGCATTTCGCGCAACTGAATGCCGATTGGCGCAAATGAATGTATTTTCGCATTATTGCCTGATTTTCAGTGCAAATGATTGCGTATTTTCTTTAAATGAACAGCAAAAGGTGTACTGATATCAAAAATCAATTGTATCAGTAACATGTTTGAGATCGTCAATGGTAGTTTCCAAAAGTTGTAAAAACTGCAGTTACCGTGGGAATAACGCAGGTGTCCTATTGCAAGTCAGTGCAATGTCTTATAACCAAAAAGCTGTAATTAGATACCTGTAATTGGAAACCAATGTGGTCGCGCGGCAACTAGGTGAAAATAAGGTCGCGGAGAGAACGATCATAATCAAGAAGTTTTGTTATTGATGCGATTAACGGCTAGTTGTGTCAAAACAATTCTTCAACGGAGGTGTTATCGGAGTTAAAAATATGTTGGCGCGAGCTTTTTAAATAAAATTCCCCAAAATTGATCTCAAACATCTCCCTGAAGTGAAACGACTGACAAAACAGGTGCTGTGTAAGTTTTGTCTTCCCATCAAACGCGGGAGGTCTTCAAAGTTCGCTTTTGTGTCGATTCACTGAAATCAATTTTAATAGTACGTCTTCTGGTGCCTCGCTTGTACTCAGTCTAATTAATTTTACAGCCAATCGAAGCTCAATTTAACCTTCTAGGAGAACATCCGCAAAAGAGTACTTCAGAGTTTTCGTTTTTCAAAGGACAAAGGACATGAGATGCATTCCGATTATTTATAAAACCCAAAATTGCACACACATGGGTGTTGTGCTTAATTAAAAATGTAAACAGATCCATTTTTTCAAATTTCTTCCTGTGTATCTCGTATTAAAACTTTAGTTGTTTTCAGTTTAATGAGAATGACAGATTAAAACAAGTTTCATTTCTTAGTGGCCGCTTGGAGAACCGCCACAATAACACGAATCTGGCAATTATAGTGAAAAGGAAATGCTATTACTAAAAAATTTCTGAATACCCGTAGAAGTTGGTGCAACATAATTTGTCCAAACTGTCCACCAATTTAAGTGCGCATCAATGAAACTAAACCTTTTCGTTTCGACGTATTGACAGCCAACCTTAGAGGAAAAGTAAGTAATTGAACCCATGTTGTTCACCTGTCGACAGGACGTCACTCTTCTAGTAAACACAGTTAATATGGCTTGGCAACTTAAACGAATGTCTCGCCGGTTTTGCATTTTTTCTTACAATAAGGCTGGCAGTCAAGGAAATAACAACATTTGTTGGAGTGAGCTGCACTATTCTCGCTGTGGAAAACGAAGGTTAGTTGTCCTTTTTCACTTCCTTGAAACCTTGTTCATAGCTTGTAAAGATATATTCTACCTTCCGCTCTATTAATTTTCTTCTTGTGAGCTAGTTTGTTAGATACGTCAACGATCGTATTGCATAATCGCATGATCTTTGTGGCATCTTGCCCCATTTGTTATCTATATAAGAACTTCATGTATATACTAGCGGAATTATTGCCCCAGTCAAACTAAAATCTAGGCGATTTGATTATTATACCTAGACATAGAATGATTTTTTTCATTAATTGTCATGTTAGAACCACCCACAAGCGTTGCCTATGCAACTTAAATAATACCTTCAAAATTTCCAAGGAAAGCTCTCGCCCTCCTCTCTCCATCTCGGTTCCCCGGAGGCAACGTCCCCCCAAAAGTTATG
>JAHPZR010055424.1:0-50000 GCA_019787425.1 Platygyra sinensis | reverse complement strand
TTGCCAGATTCGTGTTATTGTGGCGGTTCTCCAAGCGGCCACTAAGAAATGAAACTTGTTTTAATCTGTCATTCTCATTAAACTGAAAACAACTAAAGTTTTAATACGAGATACACAGGAAGAAATTTGAAAAAATGGATCTGTTTACATTTTAATTAAGCACAACACCCATGTGTGTGCAATTTTGGGTTTTATAAATAATCGGAATGCATCTCATGTCCTTTGTCCTTTGAAAAACGAAAACTCTGAAGTACTCTTTTGCGGATGTTCTCCTAGAAGGTTAAATTGAGCTTCGATTGGCTGTAAAATTAATTAGACTGAGTACAAGCGAGGCACCAGAAGACGTACTATTAAAATTGATTTCAGTGAATCGACACAAAAGCGAACTTTGAAGACCTCCCGCGTTTGATGGGAAGACAAAACTTACACAGCACCTGTTTTGTCAGTCGTTTCACTTCAGGGAGATGTTTGAGATCAATTTTGGGGAATTTTATTTAAAAAGCTCGCGCCAACATATTTTTAACTCCGATAACACCTCCGTTGAAGAATTGTTTTGACACAACTAGCCGTTAATCGCATCAATAACAAAACTTCTTGATTATGATCGTTTCTTCCGCGACCTTATTTTCACCTAGTTGCCGCGCGACCACATTGGTTTCCAATTACAGGTATCTAATTACAGCTTTTTGGTTATAAGACATTGCACTGACTTGCAATAGGACACCTGCGTTATTCCCACGGTAACTGCAGTTTTTACAACTTTTGGAAACTACCATTGACGATCTCAAACATGTTACTGATACAATTGATTTTTGATATCAGTACACCTTTTGCTGTTCATTTAAAGAAAATACGCAATCATTTGCACTGAAAATCAGGCAATAATGCGAAAATACATTCATTTGCGCCAATCGGCATTCAGTTGCGCGAAATGCACCCTCAACAAGGATATCTGCATAATTGTAAACATTCATTGTGGATCCGCCGACTAATTTGACAATGTTATGACGAAATTCATTTGTTTTTTATGATAACAAATTTTCAAATTGTCTGCTCTCGTTCGTTGACGCATCGCATAAATTATAAATCCACATGTCTGTCCGCTTATTGACGATAAAAATGAACCAATAAGCGTGCAAGAATTTTTGTAGTTATCGTATAAAACAAATTTGCAAATTAGAAAAGTCTTTCGAGAACTTCTTTTAAGCGAAAAAGTGAGTCCCGCTTTCCATAAGTTTCAAAACTATAGCGCGCGTAATTGACGTGCGAATGGCGAAGGTATCCAGCTACAAGGAAACGATTACAATAATTTTGTGATTGGATACCTGTAATTGGACACCCAAGTGATTGCGCGCCGATTACCCGACCAATTGGCGCGCAAAGAACCAATCACGATCGAGAATTTTGTTATAGATACGATTAATTATCAAATATATTATTGATACGATTAATTACTAATTCCATCTCGGGTCGAAATAATCAGGGAGCAATCGTGATTGTAACTTCAAACCTGGCGCAGTGCGCACCTCTGATTTTGAATTGCATGACTGGTACTTATTGTTGTCTAAGTAGATAACTAAGGCAAGGGCGGATCCAGGATTTTGAAATGGGGGTGAATTTTTGTAATAATGTCAGAGAAATCAAATATTATTTCAATATTTGAGGGATAAGAAAAAAAAAAAAAAAGAAAAAAAAGAAGGGGGCTCAGAAAAAGGGGGATGAAAATTCACCCATTTCACCTCCCCTGGATCCGCGTCTGTAAGGATGCGTTCCTTTCAAGTCATCTGGATCAGGATAACTGTTTCAGGATTTTTCAGATTATGGCGTATCAAAGGAACCTATGAATCTATTCTGGTCACCGTTTCAACGGTCCCTTTGATACACCTTAATCTGAGGGGTCTTTCTGCCTATACTAGAAGCAATTCTAACGTCTTTCTTTTTCAAAGTGAGTGTGACAGAAAGTAAACTATACTGATTTATACGAGAACTACGTGCTCTGCTTCAAAGCAGAGGTCAAGCAGACTAGTTTTCGAGATAGAGTTCTTGACGATTTCCTTCAACAGAATTCGTAGGGCTGGCATTTTCTCAGTATAATCATAGAATATCATCAGGTAAGGTTACCTGCTCTACTGCATGTTTGGTCATTTTGTCCGAATGCAGTTTGAGATCGATGCTACCTGACTTTTCCACAGACTGTGTACGAGAGCTTGTTGTTTTAGTTCATCTGTCAGTGTTTAGTAAACACAAAAAGTTATACCTTTTTGCTCTTACACATTTACGACGCTAAATGCTGCTTTAACTGTTATAAAACCCCTTCCTATAATTTGGGTATGAGTTTAAAGGGGCATTTTCACGATATTTGGTAACTTTATAAAAAGTCTAAAAGAAAAAAGCTAGCCGAAGGTATCTTCGCATCATTGAATTCCAAAACCAATGATTTTGTTATTGAAGACTATATGAAGGTACCGAAACTGTTTCCTGTGGCTCCAGGTCCAACCAACTTCTCTCATTTCTTTCTCCACGATCTTCTCCATGTCAGCCTAGGGCGTCCTCTTTTCCTCTTAAGCATCCGTGCAGGAGTCCATCTCATAGCAACCCTGGGGATAGCATTCAGGGCCATTCTGTTAATGTGTCCTATCCAGCGCCATCTCCTCCTTTTGATCTCAACTGACAGTGGTGCTGTATTTGTTCTGCGGTAAAGTTCTTCATTGGAGATGGTTCTTGGCCAAAAAATCTTAAGTATTCCCCTAAGACATCTTGTTTGAAATACATCTATCTTGTGGCGTAAAGATTGTGAGACCTTCCAGGACTCTGCACCATATAGAAGGACTCCAAGAACGTTGCTCTTGAAAATCTTTAGTTGGTTTTGGTGCCAATCCTTGAAGACCTCCAGATGTTCCGAAGTACCGCAAATGCCCCTCTTGCCTTTGATAGTCTGTGTAGGACGTCCATTTCAGAATTTCCGTCAGTTGTTATCTTACTGCCCAGATAGACAAATTCTTGTACTTCTTCGATGTTTTTGTTGTCGATGGTAACCTGTTGGTCCGATCTTGCATTGATCTTCATTACAGGATAATTTGGTTTTATCAACTGAGTTGATAATGTGAATTGGGCACCGTAAAGAGATTCGAAAGCTGACGTTTCGAGCGCTAGCCCTTCGTCGGAGCGAATCGAGGAATTGTGGGTTGTGTGTGGTTTATATAGAGAAATATGGAGCTACGCTATTGGTTGGTGCCTGGCAACGTGAAAAAACAACAGAAAAAACCCGGTACTTTTAAATGTGCACGCGCACGATGCAAAACAGGTAGACGACTAGGCGATCGATTCCGAGAACATCTTGGCGACGTTGCGAAAGACGACAAAAACGCATCTAAACCGGTCGCTAGACACTTTAATCTGCCGAATCATTCGAAGCAACATATGGCGGTCTGTGGCCTCTCCCTACATCAAGGAAGCACAGAAAGCCGCAAAACTCTAGAACAAAAATTTATTTTTCAAATCGGCACCCTTAATCCTCACGGTATCAACGAACGCTTTTCATTCAGCTAATTTATTCTGTTGTTTTTTCACGTTGCCAGGCACCAACCAATAGCGTAGCTCCATATTTCTCTATATAAACCATACACAAACCCACAATTCCTCGATTCGCTCCGACGAAGGGCTAGCGCTCGAAACGTCAGCTTTCGAATCTTTTTACGGTGGCCAATTCACATTATCAACTCAGTTGATAAAACCAAATTATCCTGTAATACTCCACCGACGCAGCACCATAGTTTCTTTAGAAACTTACCCCCTTTACTTGATCTTCATTAGTTTGGTTTTATCTGTATTGAGGTCCAGCCTGTCCAACCTGTCTGCCTATCAAGGCCACGTCGTTGGTTTTCCTCTGGATGTCTTGATGAGGTGAGCAAGTAAGACAATGCCATCCGCAAAGTCTAAATCTTCAAGGGTGTCCATTAGGGTCCATGTTATTCCTCTTTTGACATCCACGGTTGCTCTCTTCATAAGCCAGTCTATACAAAGAGAAAAAGAGGAGGGGGGAGAGCACACAGCCTTGTTTTACCCCTGTCCTTATGGCAAAGTCCTCTGTCAGATCTTTTCCACAGATAACCCTTGCACTATAATCACTGTAAAGCATTTTGATGATGGACACAAGCTTGTCTGGGCTCCCGTAATGGCCAAGGATTCCCCAAAGTGTTGGGCGGTTAACACTATCAAAGGCTTTGGTAAAGTCAATAAAGTTTGCATATACTGTGGATGACCATTCATTACTCTGTTCCACGATTTTCCGAAGAGTGAAGATTTGATCAGCACAGCCTCTTCCCTTCCTGAACCCTGTTTGTTCTTTTCAAAGAAGAGGGTCGACTGTTGTGTTAAGCCTATTGAGGACGACTCGGCTAAGAACTTTGTATGTAATTGACAGCAACATTATTCCCCTCCAGTTGTTGCAATTAGTTAAATCACCCTTCTTTGGGAGTTTGACAATAAGACCAGTTTTCCACGACAAGGGTGCCTCTTCCGACTCCCAGATGTCAAGTAAAATGTCGGTGAGCACTGTCGCTGTCGCTGTGTCCAGAGTAGTTTCGTGCTATCAGATCACTCTTTGGCCAATGGAAAAATGACGCGTTCCAGAACCACTGTTAGCGATAAACTGGTCTATCTGGCGGTTGTTTGCTTGAATGCTGAGATATTGTTTGAACAGGTCCAGTCGAGTCCAATCTCCTTCCCAAAAACAACTGGGATGGCCGTTCTCCTTGTTTGGATCATAGTGGGTTAGAACTTGCTCAGAAGTGATCATTTCTTTCACTTTGAGGAATGCTTCATCGCATTGTTTCGTTCATTTCCATTTTTGATTCTTCAAGAGTTGATTTAGGGGATGCACTGCCGTTGACAGGTTAGGCAGGAACCTGTGGTAATAATCGATTAACCCAGGGAATGATCTTACTACAGCTACGTCATATGGACGTGGTGCTTTCAAAACTGCTACTACTTTCTCCGCTGATTTGCGTAGGCCATTGCTGTCGATATCATACGCACTGTAGGTTATCTTCTCCTTGAAGAACTCACACTTCCCCTTGTTTGGTCTTAAACCATGATGCTGTAGCCGTCGGGCGACTTTTTCTAAATTTGCTTGTGTTTTTGATCTTCCCCTCCAGTAATCATCATATGATCATGGATAAAAATTGTACCAGATGTTCCTCCCAGCACCTGGTCAATCGTACGCTGCCGGATAGCGGATGCAGATGTGATGTCGAACACTAGTCGGTTGCAATTGTACTGAAACAGGCCCATATGAGTGTTGATAGTGAGATGTTTCTTAGAATCCTCTTTCTTCTCTAGTCGGTGGTTTACTGTAACTTTATTTTCGCCGCATATTCGTACTGATCCGTCTTTCTCTGGGACGGGTACAGTAGGAGTTCCCTCTAACTCCACCCGACTTTGGTGAGAATACCTTCATTCTGAAGAGTTCTCTCCTCGTCAACCAGTTTGATCTCAAGGCATATGGTACAGCTCGAGCCTTGTGGAAGTGAGCTTGAGCGTCTTTGAGAGTTAGCTTTGTTTATCTGATTTGAATGTTCCAAGTTTATCTTCCAAAACATCCGAGTATTTTTCTAGCATGGTGTGCAGACGCTCTTTGGCAGGAAGTGTAGTTTGTGAAACGTTAGGTGATTTGATGGCACACCAATCTAAGCGTATCTTGTAGAGCCAATCCCTCCCCATCAACACAGGGCCCTTGCCTTTGACGACATACAGATCCAACAGTAATAGTTGCTGGCCTTTGTAATCAACATTTGCCTTGAGTTCTCCAACAGGAGTAATGTTCTCCCCAGTGTAACTTTTCAATAACAATTACGTTTTCTGCAAGGGTTTCTCATTAAATTACTTCATGTACAATTCAATTCATATGAGAAATCGACACAGCCGAGCCTGTGTGCAATTCCATTTGCAGCGGTTTCCCATCTACTTTTAAATCTACTCAGATAACATTTTCGGCTCGGGATGATCACAATATTTACCTTCAAGTTTAATAAACCTTCATATTCATCGGTCTCACTGTATTCAACAGTGTGGACTTGGGTGTTTTGCGGTGGTGTTTTCTGCGTTTGTTTGGGCATACCTTATTGTTTCGAGCCACGTAGGTTAACACAGTTTAAATTTTACTCTGGTTTCGTTTGTAAAAGCGAAAATGTTCTGCTGTTTCTATTGGCCTAGGACTTCGAGTTGTTGAAGGGTTCTGACGATCTCCTAGAAGCTCTTCGTAGCTAGTTTTTCTGGATCTCTCAACAGTGCGCACACGTTCCACATAGGTTTCTCATTTCTCTTGTGTTTCATCAACACTCTCTATCTTCCCGATGACGGTCATATTTTCGACGGGTTTCATACGAGTTCATAATTTAAGAGTTTTCTTAAAAGTATAAATCAAGTTTGTTTTGACGATTTCGCTGTCAAGAGAATTTTTTACACTAACTGCAGAAATTCACGCGCACTCATTGGTTAATTTTTATTGTCAATATGCGGACAGACACATGAATTTGAAATTCATGCGACACGTCAGCGAGCGAGAGCGGGCAATTCCAACCTGGTTCCCAGGGTCCTCTCTCTACTTCGAGAAAGTACCCTGGTTATGGCTGGTCACGTGTCTAAGAATGCCAACCCAAGCCGCACAGAGGGTGGGTCCTCAACTTAATTTTGTCAACACTCTCTAGTAGGAGGTGAATGTTGCGCTGCTATACGGACGCTATTTTGAAAAGGAAGCAAGTTATTTGTCAGAGATCCTGCCTGGCCAGCTGCTTCGGCTCTACCTGAACTTCTATGAGTATAAGATGTTGATTGAGAGAGAACTTTGCTATATTTCACTGCTTTTTTTAAATAACCGTCAACAACCTGCTTCGGATTAATTTAATCAGTTTTTCACACCAAAGGAATTAAAATAGCGTGAAATTATCGATGGAAACATTCAACTTGGAGCTACTTTCTTGACCGAGAACTGGACTTACCACTAAACAGTTTTAAAACAAAAGCCAATGCATTTTGCAACACGCGACCGATGTCGTTGTTGTCAAGTTGTTACAAAATTTTACACTGCAAGAGAATCGAATGGCCGCCAAACTTTCAATTGGATGAATTCAAACAAATTCAAAGCTTGTCTCTGCCAAACACTAGACGTATCGAACTCTAAACGAATACAACAATGCCTCTGTTATGATTTTGCCGTTCGAAAAATATAAGCTGCTTAATTAATCAAGCCTATTTGCCGTGTAGACGTTGTTGTCAAATTCTTCGTAGATTTTTTTCGCTGCAAGAGAAGGGAATGACCGTCAAACTGTTCATGAGAATAATTAAATCAAATCCAAAACTACCTTCGAGGACGAACATACGACGTGTTTGACTCTAAACGAATGGGTAAATACATACGTTGTGATTTCGCCGAATGAAAAATAAAATCAAGTTCACCGCGCGGTCCATTTACTGTTGTGGTTTTCAGTTCCAAGTTCTTTGCCAAATTTTTTCACCGCCACAAATTCCAAAGACCGTCCAACTGTCGATGGGAAAAATTCAGCCAAATGTGGAGCTAACCTTCTAGCCGAACATTGAACGCATTGAACTCCAATATCGAATGTGACAATTCTTGCCGATCCACGGAAGGTTTGCAAATTCCACTCCCTACTGGGCTCAGTAGGTGAGCTCGGTGGAGACAAACTATAACTCTCCAGCGCCTCCCTTCAATCACATCTCTGAAATCTGCTAAAATCTAGCAGACACGTGACCAGCCATACATAACCAGGGTACTTTCTCGAAGTAGAGAGAGGACCCTGGGAACGAGGTTGGGGCAATTCGACAATTTGTTATCGTAAAAAACAAATTGATGTCAGTTTTTAATGCGTCTGTCCTGTTATTGACAATGAATTTCGTCATAACATTGTCAAAGTAGTGGGCGGATCCAGTCGGCTATCGCCTCGTGGATCCACAGCTACTTTGACAATGTTATGACGAAATTCATGATCAATAACAGGACAGACGCATGAAAAACTGACGTCAATTTGTTAAAGAGAATTTAGGTCCCTGAAAAAAATACAGAAAATTGTTTGACGTTTATTCGACAGTGGAGTAAGTGTAAAGCATAAGAGTTTCTAGTGAAATTAATTGTTTTGGAGAAATCTGTAACTAAACCTTGGAAGAATGAGTCTTGTAACAGAACATAAACTGACCTAACTGCGTCAAATAGATGAAGTGGAGTTTTAATATGCGTCGTTCTTTATAGATTGGATCTGTATGAGCATCAAAGTTTGATTTGTTTGTGATTCTTATGACACGTTTTTGTAAGAAAACGAGGCAGCGGAGATTGGTTTTGTATGTCTGTACCCAAATAATATTACAGTATGGGTAAGAGTAGTACAATACGAGAAGAGACGACTCAGGTAGGTAAAAGCTGCTCTTATATATTATACCAATTGGTTTCGAAACTTTAGTTGCGATATGAGATAACTGAGACTTCCAGTTTAAATTTTTAATATCTAATATGACTCCCAAGAAAACCGAAAACCGAAAAGCTATTGCACAGTTATGGATGATAGTGTATAATGGCGCAGTCAATTGCATTTACTTTAATATACCGATTAAGCTTCTAGTTTTAAAACTAGACAACATCGTCAGCTTGCAGTGATAATTTTCATGACCATGACATGCGCTTGAAGTGATCTACTGGTCTGTAGCTGGTCAGTGATTAGTGTAGGAGAATTAAAGATGGCACACTAGAGGAACCAGGCTGTTTGCTTGCTAAGGGATGAACCTCTGAGGATTCCTCAATAGAAATTGTTTTAAAAATTTAAAGGATCTCCGTTGGAGTTTCTATGCGTTTAACGCTTTTTAATATATTTTTTAATTTAAGAAGAAAGCAACAAACCTCCACGTATCAACAAGCCGCTGTTTAATTCCATGCCTCAAATTCTAGGAATATATCCGGGTTCAGCCGGCAAGTTGGGCGGAAATGTGGAAATATTTCTAAGGAGCGTCAAAAGTTGACGATAAAGGCAAAATTGGTTCGCGACCCTAAGAAGACGTTCGGTGCATGAACCAGACCAAAAAAGCTCGACAAGCTAGGCATCCGTGATTACGAGTGAATCACTGGGGAGATTTTTTGGGAGGGGAAGCATCTTTCTGGGAGAGTGAAAATTATGCCGAGCGAGTGCGTTTTGAGAGCCAACCACCCGAATGGCCAGTGCCACAAAATTTAATTTTTAACATTGTTTGCGTGTACCTTTGTTATCCGCTTTCGTCTGGGTAGCACGGCACTCGACCAAGAAGTTCTTAATTAGCGCATTCGTTGCAAAAAAGCAAAGCTACAGAACTTTAAAGGAGCAGTGTCACGAGGATTTTGCTGTTTTAGGTCCGTTCTCTGCTAAAATCATTACTTTGAGGCTTAAATTATAAACAAAATGCTTCTACAAAGCTACGACGAAGATATAAACTGATTGTTATCAGAGAGGCCTAAACTTAACAACTCTCTTGAGGATTTTTGGAACACGTAGCATCAAAACTTGAAAATATTGGCCAATGATTTTTTTAAATTTCAATCCATTTCCATCCGTGCCATCCGTAGCGACAGGCCACAGGAAACAGTTTCGGTACCTTCATATAGTCTTCAATAACAAATCATTGGTTTTGGAATTCAATTGATGCGAAGATACCTTCGGCTAGCTTTTTTCTTTTAGACTTTTTATAAAGTTACCAAATATCGTGAAAATGCCCCTTTAAACTCATACCCAAATTATAGGAAGGGGTTTTATAACAGTTAAAGCAGCATTTAGCGTCGTAAATGTGTAAGAGCAAAAAGGTATAACTTTTTGTGTTTACTAAACACTGACAGATGAACTAAAACAACAAGCTCTCGTACACAGTCTGTGGAAAAGTCAGGTAGCATCGATCTCAAACTGCATTCGGACAAAATGACCAAACATGCAGTAGAGCAGGTAACCTTACCTGATGATATTCTATGATTATACTGAGAAAATGCCAGCCCTACGAATTCTGTTGAAGGAAATCGTCAAGAACTCTATCTCGAAAACTAGTCTGCTTGACCTCTGCTTTGAAGCAGAGCACGTAGTTCTCGTATAAATCAGTATAGTTTACTTTCTGTCACACTCACTTTGAAAAAGAAAGACGTTAGAATTGCTTCTAGTATAGGCAGAAAGACCCCTCAGATTAAGGTGTATCAAAGGGACCGTTGAAACGGTGACCAGAATAGATTCATAGGTTCCTTTGATACGCCATAATCTGAAAAATCCTGAAACAGTTATCCTGATCCAGATGACTTGAAAGGAACGCATCCTTACAGACGCGGATCCAGGGGAGGTGAAATGGGTGAATTTTCATCCCCCTTTTTCTGAGCCCCCTTCTTTTTTTTCTTTTTTTTTTTTTTTCTTATCCCTCAAATATTGAAATAATATTTGATTTCTCTGACATTATTACAAAAATTCACCCCCATTTCAAAATCCTGGATCCGCCCTTGCCTTAGTTATCTACTTAGACAACAATAAGTACCAGTCATGCAATTCAAAATCAGAGGTGCGCACTGCGCCAGGTTTGAAGTTACAATCACGATTGCTCCCTGATTATTTCGACCCGAGATGGAATTAGTAATTAATCGTATCAATAATATATTTGATAATTAATCGTATCTATAACAAAATTCTCGATCGTGATTGGTTCTTTGCGCGCCAATTGGTCGGGTAATCGGCGCGCAATCACTTGGGTGTCCAATTACAGGTATCCAATCACAAAATTATTGTAATCGTTTCCTTGTAGCTGGATACCTTCGCCATTCGCACGTCAATTACGCGCGCTATAGTTTTGAAACTTATGGAAAGCGGGACTCACTTTTTCGCTTAAAAGAAGTTCTCGAAAGACTTTTCTAATTTGCAAATTTGTTTTATACGATAACTACAAAAATTCTTGCACGCTTATTGGTTCATTTTTATCGTCAATAAGCGGACAGACATGTGGATTTATAATTTATGCGATGCGTCAACGAACGAGAGCAGACAATTTGAAAATTTGTTATCATAAAAAACAAATGAATTTCGTCATAACATTGTCAAATTAGTCGGCGGATCCACAATGAATGTTTACAATTATGCAGATATCCTTGTTGAGGGTGCATTTCGCGCAACTGAATGCCGATTGGCGCAAATGAATGTATTTTCGCATTATTGCCTGATTTTCAGTGCAAATGATTGCGTATTTTCTTTAAATGAACAGCAAAAGGTGTACTGATATCAAAAATCAATTGTATCAGTAACATGTTTGAGATCGTCAATGGTAGTTTCCAAAAGTTGTAAAAACTGCAGTTACCGTGGGAATAACGCAGGTGTCCTATTGCAAGTCAGTGCAATGTCTTATAACCAAAAAGCTGTAATTAGATACCTGTAATTGGAAACCAATGTGGTCGCGCGGCAACTAGGTGAAAATAAGGTCGCGGAGAAACGATCATAATCAAGAAGTTTTGTTATTGATGCGATTAACGGCTAGTTGTGTCAAAACAATTCTTCAACGGAGGTGTTATCGGAGTTAAAAATATGTTGGCGCGAGCTTTTTAAATAAAATTCCCCAAATTGATCTCAAACATCTCCCTGAAGTGAAACGACTGACAAAACAGGTGCTGTGTAAGTTTTGTCTTCCCATCAAACGCGGGAGGTCTTCAAAGTTCGCTTTTGTGTCGATTCACTGAAATCAATTTTAATAGTACGTCTTCTGGTGCCTCGCTTGTACTCAGTCTAATTAATTTTACAGCCAATCGAAGCTCAATTTAACCTTCTAGGAGAACATCCGCAAAAGAGTACTTCAGAGTTTTCGTTTTTCAAAGGACAAAGGACATGAGATGCATTCCGATTATTTATAAAACCCAAAATTGCACACACATGGGTGTTGTGCTTAATTAAAATGTAAACAGATCCATTTTTTCAAATTTCTTCCTGTGTATCTCGTATTAAAACTTTAGTTGTTTTCAGTTTAATGAGAATGACAGATTAAAACAAAGTTTCATTTCTTAGTGGCCGCTTGGAGAACCGCCACAATAACACGAATCTGGCAATTATAGTGAAAAGGAAATGCTATTACTAAAAAATTTCTGAATACCCGTAGAAGTTGGTGCAACATAATTTGTCCAAACTGTCCACCAATTTAAGTGCGCATCAATGAAACTAAACCTTTTCGTTTCGACGTATTGACAGCCAACCTTAGAGGAAAAGTAAGTAATTGAACCCATGTTGTTCACCTGTCGACAGGACGTCACTCTTCTAGTAAACACAGTTAATATGGCTTGGCAACTTAAACGAATGTCTCGCCGGTTTTTGCATTTTTTCTTACAATAAGGCTGGCAGTCAAGGAAATAACAACATTTGTTGGAGTGAGCTGCACTATTCTCGCTGTGGAAAACGAAGGTTAGTTGTCCTTTTTCACTTCCTTGAAACCTTGTTCATAGCTTGTAAAGATATATTCTACCTTCCGCTCTATTAATTTTCTTCTTGTGAGCTAGTTTGTTAGATACGTCAACGATCGTATTGCATAATCGCATGATCTTTGTGGCATCTTGCCCCATTTGTTATCTATATAAGAACTTCATGTATATACTAGCGGAATTATTGCCCCAGTCAAACTAAAATCTAGGCCTGCAATTGATCGAAACCATTCCTTTTCAAAATTGTTCTAAGTTATTTAAAGACTAATACTTCACTTTGTTTTGACGATTTTATGACTTACAGACACTT
The DNA here is from genome assembly GCA_019787425.1 of Platygyra sinensis. Lineage (NCBI taxonomy): Eukaryota > Metazoa > Cnidaria > Anthozoa > Scleractinia > Merulinidae > Platygyra > Platygyra sinensis. The sequence goes on along the minus strand of JAHPZR010055424.1, from coordinate 37,233 downwards.
GGCATATTCTGCTTGTGATCAAAGTTTTAATTACACCAGCAATTTCCTGCATAAAACGTATTGTTGATCGCTTTTTACGTTCTCATTTTTTTCCGGAAAAATTTTAATTTCCACTAGCTGTCAGCCAATGTTAGTTCACAGCAGGATCAAAGGAATAAAAATATGTCTTAGCGACGAGACAATTTAAAATATTGACCAACTGTGAGAACCATATATAGATATTGTTTACCCCGATCTTTTTCTTTCTTTTTTCATTTTCATATGGACCGAGTTTTGGTCAACTTATGAACAGTAACAAAAACAAACAAATTAACTAACAAAGAAGGAAAATAATAAAGCCTATATTGCTGAATCTGCGGACAAAAAAACGTGGTCGTTGAGAAAATGTTTGATATGATGAACAAGACGAAAGAAAGGAAGATTGGATTACTCGTGAAACCAATCTGATAACGTGATTATCTTCAGCTGAACCTCTTGCTTGACAGACAAGCAATAAAGGGAAGCATATCGTAGAATAAGTTGTATCTGTGTTTTGCCGATGTGGTGCCTAATAAAAGGACTGAGGAGATAATCTTCTAAGGTAATAGGCTCAAAAAGAAAATACAACCCTCAGCAAATAGACAATGAATAACGTTGGCAGGACTTCGAAAACTAATTTAAGGGACCAATCGCGTAACAGAAAAGCTCGAAGCTGTTACGACAACGTTTCCATTCAATACCCATTACACCTAGAATCATATGACTCAATTAGATATGAGACATTAAAAATGACATTTACCTCAAAGAAAATTGATTGCTGTAATCTTAAACAGACGAATCAGAACGATAAAGAGAACAATTAAAGCTTCTTATGAAAACAAAGGTAGAAAAGGAAGGTAGATTTTAATCTATGTTAGCAGCTGACTTCACAATGAATCTGTTCGTGTAATAATGGCAACTCTGATAGAGATTCAAAGTTCTTCCATATAAACTAAGCGACAATTTTGGACGAAGTTTGTAGCACAACAAGTAGGCGAAAAAACACCGGTTTTAACATTACAGCTAAAATTCGACACAACTGATGATTTTTGACGATGTAGTTATCCCCGTGTCTAATGTAACATCTCACTTGGATAGATAAACACAACTCAAGATGAACAACACAACCAACATCACAGCAGAGTATGAGGAGAGAGGCCAGTCATGTCCCTTTCCGAATATGACCCTCTGGCAGCAGTCGGTCCGAGCAACAAGTGTCCTTATGGTTATCGTCTTATCACTCGTCGGGAACATCTTTGTCTTGTACGTCGTAAGAAACAACATCAAGCTTCACACGGTGACCCATTATTTAATTGTCAACTTGGCCCTCGTCGATCTCTTGATAACAGTTTTTAACATGTCTGTGTTATTGAAGACCGAAGTCACTGGCAACGATGAAGCATTTGGCGGTATCGCTGGAAAAATCTACTGTATCGGAATCATTGTGGTGCTCAATCTTTGCGTTGTTTGTTCTATTTTCACCATGACAGCAATTGCTGTCGAGAGATTTTGCTCGATTTTATTTCCGTTTAAGCGAATCATAACTTTTAAGCTGGCCAAAGTAATAGTGGCGGGTATATGGCTTTGTTCCTTTCTAATCACGATCCCGTTTTTCTTCAATACCAAAGTAGTCGATTACTATGGCGACGGAGTGTTCTACTGCGTTGAGGACTGGTCCCCACTTGATACGACAAGAGCTTCTCAAGTGTTTCAGATCGTGTTCTTCGTACTTATTTACGCATGCCCACTCATTGCCATCTTCATGTTGTATTTATGCATTGGCATCAAGCTGTGGAGGCGACAAGCGAAGAAGCAAATCTCGTCATTCGCCAATTCCCACAGAAGAACACGCATGACGGTGCAGGTGACCAAGATGCTCATCGTCAGCGTCACGGCGTTTGCAGTTTGTTGGCTTCCACAACATGTGGTTCTGTTCATGAACTATTTCATGCTGCACATATGTCCTCCTGAGTTTCTGTGGTTTGGAGGAACGCTACTTGCTTACGCAAACAGTGCGATGAATCCAATAATTTACGTGGCATTCCACTCGGAATATAGGAAACAATTCAAGGTTGCTGTGGTGAAGTGTTGCCCAATTTGTCGAGGACTTCGCAACTCTGGCGTGGGCCTCAACATGCGAGTGGGAAGAAAAGTCGAGGGTTCGAAGAGTTCGTTATGGTCAAAGTTTTATCCTTTAAGACAAGCGAAGGAACTGAAGCCAGCCTTGTCAGTGCCTTCAGTCCATGCAACAGAAGCAAAGAGAATGCTGGATTTAATAAAAGAGAATGATGAAAAGGAAAAATGCCAAAGAAGAAAATTACAAAAAGATAAAGTTAAGCGGCAAAGACCCCTTCAAATATGGGAACATGAGATGTAGAGTAGAGACAAAGAGTAGAGTCTGTTATGGTTGATAAAACATCATTTTTAATATATGCTTATCAGTGGCAGATCTAGGGGTGGGGCACGCCCGAGCCCCCATTATTTTGCTTTTACTAAATAAAGCAGAATATCAGTTTTGTGATTATTTTTAGTGGAATAAGAACAATAATATTGGAAAGCTCAATATATATGATAAATCTGACCTCTTAGTAACACAAATGGTGGCGAGAAATGTTGATGTTTATACTCCGAAATTCTGTACAAATCAAGATTTACTTCATTTAGTTAAAGTGAATTGCTACGGGCAGTCTTTTTGGCGGTGATCCATTCAGAATACGTTTGCACCAAGGAAATACACTCTACACATCTTCTTTGGATTTCATGAAAAAGCTGGATATAAAGAGAAGGAGTTAAACCGTGAAAGCCCGGTGTGCGTATGGTTATTCAATCAACGGGTTTTGAAGAATGAATGACCAAATTTAATATTACCAATTGATTTTGATTTCAATTTTCTGTTTTCTGCTTACATGTAATGTTTTTGTGACCTTTAGTCTCGACTTTATTGATTTCAGGCTCTACAAAACGGTTACAATGAAAAAGGCAGCATAAGAAAAAGTGAAACCTGGACCTTCTTTTATAATTAAGGACGTTCGCGCCCAAAATGTTCCCACGTACAAGTATTTTTAATACTTGAAATGCAGTAACGCAAAGATCAAATCAAAAAAGGGGGGAGAAAAAAAAAAAGAGAGAGAGAAAAAAAGATCAAATTTTGACAAAAAGTAAAACAAAAAAAAAGAAAAACACAGCTGCACCTCTCTGTTATCGTTCCGAAAGAATGCCCACTGAAGACCGTGTGTTTTTAGAAACTTATGTTATTTTGGGAAGACTGGCTATCGCCCAAAAAAGAAGCTACATTAATGAAATTTGTTCAGGTACAAGTACTCAGTTAATCACAACTAAGCATTTTAAGGAATCTTTTGCAGATAAAGTCGTCCGTTGATGTAGAAAACGCTCTGAAGAATACTTATTATAGCCTTGCCCATCCACATCATTCGAAGGAAATCGCGGTCTCACGAAAGTAGAAAAAGCGGATTGTAATTTCTCACTTAATTTACAGTCGAACTTGTATATAACGGCCCTGTATTAAGCTGCCAGCTTTATTAAGGGGCCAGTTTTCAAAGTCCTTATCTTTCGTCCATACAAATGCTGCCTTTGTTACCTCTATTAGGTGACCATCTATATTAAGCGGCCGCGGCCGCCTTGTGGCAGTTCTATGTTTGTCTTTCTTTATTATATCTACCTGTATTAAGGGGCCACCTGAACGTTGAGACTACGACTAAAGGCAACAACTATAAAATATTTTGTTGTGAACTGTAAGTCATAGAAATGCAGTACTTTACTATCCAGCAGCACTTCGCAAAGTGCAAATAACGACCAAAACGACTACAAATATCACGCGGTATTTGTACTCCAGAGGACCGGTTAGACAGGTTTGTTTGCTGTTGACCAATCAATTAGCTGAATTTCCCACGCCAATTCCGTTCGACTTCGCATACTTCTGTCACTCATTCCCCGTAAATAAATATCCACGAAATTCGCCCGAACTGCATGACATAACAATTTGGCGTGTTGGATAATAAACCTCTGATTAGACTTTTTCTTGTGTGATATCGCTGAGAATTTTTACTCGTTACAGCACAACTCGTAAAAATACTCAGCGATACTACACAACAAAACGTCAAATAAGATATATGTATACCGTAGAGGAGTAGAGCAGAATTTATTGCACAGTACTTTTACATAATTTTGCGTATATACACCGTTAATTAAGTGACAAGTTGGCAGTGGACCTTGTTTAAAGAATTGATGGTTCAAAAAGGTGTTTATTTTTTATTGTTTTCTCGCATAAAGTGTTTCTGTAAATACGCCATTAAAATTGACATTGGACCACGCTCAGTGAGTAATTTTAGTGATTTGTGTATTGAACGGCCAGTTCCTCAAGTCCCGAGGGTGGCCGTTATATACAATTTCTCCTGTACTTGCTACTTTTGTACTAAACTGACTAAACACTGATTGGATTTTTCTCAGTTAAATGATTAAGGTGTGATGAATAACTACTTATTAAATGAGAATGTTCCATAAACGTGTTTTTTTTTTTTTTAAAAATTTTGTGCTGATACATCGTGTCTGGCTGTTTGATTTGACGCAAGCTTCGCATTGCTTCTTATCACGGGTGTCGTATTTGACATGCCTTTATCTTTGTCCAGCTTCGCCAGAGATAGCTGTCGATTTCCTCTTTGGAAAGCTGTAGATCGTTTTCACTGCCATGCAACAAAAAATAAATCAAAAAACAGCCGGTAGAAAAAGCTAAGAAATGCTGGTATTATGGAAGTTAAATAAATAAGACACTTCTTCAAGTTTTAGGCCTGTGCGTTTCCCCAAACTTCAGATATTCTTCGAAATGTTTCACAGGAATTTACAGAGCCCATTGTGAAAACGCCATGTTGGTGTACCTCCGTGGTACAAAAATATGGCGGCCGGAAAATAGTGTAAACATCTGAAACTTACTTGGCTATCTAAGCGACCGATTGTCAGTACTGAAAAAAACATGCATTTGCATAAGCACTTTTCCTAATGCTTTAACTTCTAAAAGGGCTCGAAATTATGAGATAAGCATATATTTTTCAACAAACTCCATCGTAGCCTTGTTTCACCCACCTCCATAACCCGGAAATTCAAAATGTTCTGGTTTCCAAACGAAGCACGCTATTGAGCTGTAAAATTGTAAACAGATGTAAATATGCCGCCTCTTATACATGATGAGGATAAAAACTTTGGTGGTTCTTTAGTATAAGAGTTTAGAAAGTGATGACGTCAGGTGAAAATGATCTACAAGTTTGTCCTTGAGAGACCCGTACGTTCATATGTTTTCTGCATCAATTTCGTTGTTTTTTTTTGTCTCTTGAGCCTGATTCTAAGGATTACACCTCCAGTTTGTTTGTTCTGGCACTGCAAATATATAGACGTTCACGTGCACGTCGTCTCTGATACAGTCGACCGGTTAGCTCAGTTGGTAGAGCACCGGACTACCGTGCGGGAGGTCGCGGGTTCAAACCTCGGCCGGACCAACACTAAGGGTCTTTAAATAACTGAGGAGAACGTGCTGCCTTTGTGATGACACCAGCAAATGGTTAGACGTTCAAGTCTTCTCGGACAAGGACTATAAACCGTAGGCCCCGTCTCCTGCATCTTCAGTGTCTTATGGTTAGCAGGGGACGTTAAAAGAACTCACACACTATTCGATAAGAGTAGGGGACGTAGTTCCCGGTGTTGTGGTCTATCTTCGTCATTTACATCTTCACTCATCATGGGTTGGGAAGGGTTCAGTGGCTCATAATGGACTGATAGCGGCTGCCAGCGGCGCCTTTGTATGCTGACGTCCGGGCCCACTGCAATAAAGCAATGTAAAGGGGACATGTATGTTTGTCCTCTCACTCGCGACATTACACATTACACATTACACAGTTGTATTAAGTGTATGATTTCAGTGATATTGTGTGATTTTCAGTTTAGTCAAGGTGTTGTCTCCTAGCTCTGAAATTAGGATTTTTTGTTCTTACTGTTCCTCCAGCTCCATATTGTGGTCTTCATTGTGTTTGTTTTCGATGTTGACTGCCAAGTCTCTCTTTTGTTAGGATGCAGTTAGCTTGCTAGATCACAAATTAGAGACTGACGGGACGCTTTGAGATGTCAGATGTAATTGTTTGCTCGAGATTAATTTTGTTGTGGAGATACCAGTCCAGTAACCAGTATTTTACTTTCCTCTGAAATCAAAATCACAAAACAAAAAAGATAAGTGATCTCATTTTAATTATTATTTTAAAATTTTTCTCACATTAGTTTTTCATCGTCCGTCGTCTACCGTCCACCGTTCGCCGTCCGCGTCCGCCTTCCGGATCCCCGTCCCTCTTGGGAAGAAAGAGCAAAGTCCATTTATCTTTACTACGTCAAGTCTATAACTTTGTATTATATATTTCCTGTCGAAAAAGGTAAAAATAAGCCAAAAGAAGAGTATCAAAAGAAAACAAATGTGCAAATATGCGAAAAAGTGAAAAAAATTGACATTGGGTTAAAATGCTTTCACTATAGCAAAGGGGTTAGCAAGGTTTTGCCGTTTTAACTCACTAAGACCGAATTTAGCAATTCAGAAAACGTCAAGATTTCCCCCGTATTTGAGATACGCTGGTCTTTCATGGGTAGAATCGGTTTGTTGGAGTGAAATGTCAGCTTGGGTTTGAATATACATCTACGTCATCTATTTGTATTTAACACACTAGAAAATATAGAATTTTTTAAGCAAAACTTTGAAGTAAGTAATCGGAGAATTAGTGACAATTCAAGAACAACAATTTCACTTCACTCAGGCTTTCCTTTAGAATTCGAATTACATTTTATAAAACTCTGATATTTATTAACACGAGTTTCATTCGGTTAGGGAAACCGACACCTTTTTTAGGAGTGATTGAGAAGACATCTATGCTGGCCTAGAAATGCCATAAGAAAATTGTGAAGTATCTTGTAAGTTTCCCGTTATTTATTTTGTTATTGCTTTATATTTTTAAACCTTAAACGAAAAAAATTTATATCGAGATACTTTAAATCAAATTTATACGAAAAACATAAAAGTAGAATAAAACACCCTTTAATAAAAAGTGAAATGAAACGAAAATAATCTTTCCTTAGCCTAGCAGTGCCATGAGGTTTTTCTTGAAAAAAACAAATTCGCTCGTGGCCTATCGATGCCATAACCCACAATCCTAATCGGTGATCTTTTGCTTGGCTCATGATTTCCCATGGCTTTATTTCCTGTTTTAGTCATGTCGGGGGTAAGCAGTGGGACGACTACAAGAAGCGCCAAGGAAAGAGACGGGTAGGTTCAAAGAACGATAAAGCTAACCCCAGTGGATCTGAATTTGCCATTCTCCAGTCATCTGATTTTTGCAACTCTCCTGTGTTCAGTTTGTTCGATTTTTTTTTCCAGTTTGGTACTTAATTGTCAGTTACATTGCAATACATCTCTGTTGGTGTTCAAGGTGAAGCATTAGTACAGAACCCTATGGCTCAGGAGAGAAATTCACAGTTATTGTCAGCATGTTGCGTACATTTGCCTACCAGCTGACTCAAGTTTAAGTTTTTCGCTCCGTGATTTGTATGGCTCATATTTCAGTAAATGTTAATTAAAATTGACTTATTAATCAATTATGTTTGGACTGTATATGCACTTTTATAGTTATCCATCCTATCAATGTCAATTCAGGCTGCAATGCAGAAAATAATTTTTTCCCAGGGAAGGAATTCGGGAATTGTAAACAGCATTTCGTGTTACTCCAAAATTGCGTAGTTCTCGAATATGGGTAAAAACTGATTTTTTTATGGTCAGCAGATTGGGTATCAGCATTTCCAAAGATTGGAAAAGTCATGCTCTCGACCAATGAAAATGTAGCATGGTCAGGACTCTTATTCCAAATAAATACTAGTCAGCCCCAAAACAAAAATACAAACCGGCAAACAAACAAACAAACAAACAGCATTCTCCGAGTCATGCAGGATTTGTCATATCATGCACTTAGTCTGTAGGTGTTTTTCACTGTTCACACCCTTGCTGGAACGTGATTTGTACTTTGTAGATGAGGTATGATACAACTTCCATTTCGTGTCTTACAGCTTCTTTCACATCTTTAATATCCACTTCATAATTCGTGAACTTTATGTCAAAGTATACTGCAGCCTGCGTGCTAAAGTTCGCTCACTCAATGCATACATTGGGTATTTCGATTCTAAAATCTAACTGTTTTTCCGGACGTATCTGATTTGATTTGCCTCCATCTTTTGTAGAAATTACCATGACCCAAGTGCATTGTTGGCTATGGCATCGATAGGCCCCGAGCGAATTTTTTTTTTATTTAAAGTGGTACTATGATCAAAAAATCATTTCGTTTTTTTGTTCAGATTTTTAAAGTGTGTTCTCTTAACACCTAACTGGCAAAATTTTGAGCTTTGAGTTTTATCGGAAGGCTGTTTATTTTGCGTGTAAGTTTTGGATTTCATGGTCCGCCATTACTCACGTTCAAAACTGACCGACAGGACATCAGAGGGTTGGATCTAGAAAAAATGACGTCATTTACTCTCTAGCTTAAGATTTCAGCGTGTAAACGTAATTTATTATATATGCAAAACACGGGTTTAAAAGTCTGAAAGCCCGAAACTCCCGTGCTGCATATTAATTCAGCCGCGTACACATGCATTGCATTGTTAAACTAGCGTCATTTTCTCCTCGACCCAGCTCTCTTAAGATTTTAAAGTTAGTAATGGCGGACCAATAAAGAAGAAAAATCCAGTTAAAATAAACAGGTGCCTTTTTAAAATCAGAGCTTAAAACTTGGGTAAGTTAGTGTTTAGTTAACGAAGTTTTGAAATCCGATAAAAAAAAAGAATTGTTTTTTTGGTCACAGTACCACTTTAAGAATAACCTTATGGCACTGCTAGGCCAAGGAAAGATTATTTTCGTTTCATTTCACTTTTTATTAAAACATATTTTATTTTACTTTTAAAATTTTTCGTATGAAGTTGATTTGAAGTATCGCAAAATCAATTTTTTTCGTTTAAAGTTTAAAAATAAAATGAAATAACATAATAAATAACGGGAAACTTGCAAGATACTACACAATTTTCTTAAGGCATTCCTAGGCCACCATAGGACACCTGACAATCATAACTTGTCGTGTAATAAGTAGTGATGTTGTCTAGTGACAAACATTTACTACAAAGTGGACCACTGAAAGCGGATAGTCGAGAAAACCATTTACAAAGTCAACAGAGAGCTGTTACGTTAGCAGGATATTGAATAGAAACCAATGGAGGCTGGGAAGGTTCTAATTTGAATATGAATAACTGACACTATTATATAAGTTTAAATTTCCAGCCCGTAAAACCTACAAAGCTGAAAAATAGACAGGTTGCTGTTCAAATGCTTGCCCGTAAAACGGATGCCAGATAACAAGGTATTAAGGCTGACACTGAGTTAAAACTTGGGTAACTTTACGGCGAAATGAGTTTTATGCTTTTCTACTTGTGAGTCGAAGACATTTTGAATTGTGCGGCCATTTAAGATTGAGCTGTCTTAATTAGTTTTTGCACCTGGAAGGTTTATCAGTTGATATTTTGGTGAACAAACAGTGAGGTGTCGTGTTTGCGAAGGCGACTCGTTTTGTTTTACAACTAGAGATCGAGACTAGTTATTCAAGCCGTCTGTGAACACTTGGCGATTTCTCATTGCTACAATATGTCGGCAATTAGCTACCTGATGTTAGATTTAAGCGGATGAAATTTAACAGTGTCATTCACTGCTTCATAGTAAATCAAAAGAGCAACAGAGGGATTCACAGGTCAGTGAGAGTAATTCTCAAGCGCCAACTAAAGTAAACGTTATCAATGAGGCCTGTGTAGGGAAATTTCCCATTGAGGAAACTGGAAATGCATTAGAAAAGCATGAAGTTGACGTACCTTTAAAATTTTTCCATCATTTAAGAAAAATAATTATCTCAGAAATATTTCGGGTTTAGTTTTATCATAATGCTTGGTGACTATTCATCGTTATGCCACGTTCTCAGTTTTCCTCGAAGATTTAGAAAAGTTTATATTCTCAGGTCAAACCCTTTTTTAACACACGAATATCGGAAACGTTCTTGCGTGCATCGTTCATGAAATTGGCCTTTCCGCCTATTATGTTGCAGTTTAGTTATTGCAATCAGACAAAATATAATATGAAATGTAAACGATGTGGTTATTAAACGTCAAATGTCGAGCAACGCGCACTAAATTCACGAGATATCAATTTTTGTAGCTGCGTTTCTTTCAATATTATTTTAGTTTCATGTGACAGACTTTTTCTCTACTCTGTCAGACAGAGCCAGGGTTCAAATCTTGCCTGATATTAATGTTGCGATGTTTCTTTATATTTTATGATACAGAGTCTGTTAATATATTGTATTTCGCAAAAACTTCGAAGTTCAGACCCTAGTGAAGAAACACGCTTTAAGAAACCAAATTTTAAAATGAACATTATTTTTGATAGAGAATAAGATGCATTTACTCAAAATTCATGCTTGGAACTACAACCATTTCTAGCTGTTTCTGTTTAGTTCATTTGTGTTTTAACGTGGGCTAGCAGCATTTGTTAAAAGCAAATATCTGCCCTGACAGCAATTATAATTATTTCATTCTAAAAAATGGTCTTATTCAATAACGAGCTTTTCCTTCCGTCCTGCGATGTTTCAGCTTTGTTACTGTCAGAACTTATCACTTATTATCACATCGATTCAGTGACAATTTTGTTCACTGATGTCGAAGAAAGAAACGGATATCGGTTGCGCAATGGCCTCAACTTCCTGTTTTGAACAGAATTCTTTTCATAACCCTAACCAAAAATGAACTTTCATACTATATCTTAGTCCTCACACACTTAAGTTTTCTTTCGATAACCTTTTAAAGTGGCAGGTCGTCGCCACTTTAGCATTTGAACATTCATATTTAAAAATTCAGTGTCAAGTAGTTCAAATAGCTGCCGAAAGCTTTTCTTGTGAGTAATACATGTTCCATCCATTTTCGCCACTCACAGTTTTCCTAATGGACCAAAAAAGGATTTGTCTCAGTTAAGTGGCTGACCCAATCGACGACTGGATGTTCCGTCCCATACGCAAATTAATTCCAAGGTAAATATATCGCTTTCTTTTAAGACGTCCTTTCCTAAATTAATGCACATAAAACTATGTTACATAATTTTGGGTCCTCTTTGGAGGCCTCTTTGAATGCCTTAGAGTATAAATTAACAATATCCCTGGCGAAATATACTCTGTTATTGTAGAGAAATAAATTAGTGCTTGTCGATCGGGGAAAACGACACAAGTATTGCCATTTTGTTGAAATGTTCATTGTTTATTCATTAGTTTTAAACGGGTTGCCTTCAAATTTATTCGCCAGATGGTCATTGAATGCAAGCAAAATGAAGCTAAAGTATATGGAATAATTTTTTGGTTGTCGGTCACAGCTTAAACCTTCCAACATTTTTTTTTTCCAACAACTTTTGCTTCTAGGTTTCTTCCTAAGCACTGGCACTATGATTAACGATAGTTTTCCCTCGAGCATTTCAACTGAAAATTTCGATCCAGACGTTGATTGTCCAGAGGACGAACCACACACATCACAGAAGCTCTTCTTGCGCACATCACTGTATGTAGTGGCGATGGTCTTGTCTTTGTTTGGTAACGTCATCATCATCTACATTGTACGAAACAACCGACGGATGAGAAATTTGACCCACTACTTAATCGTCAACATGGCAGTCGCAGATCTCTTGATTACAGTTCTTCACATGCCTTACAGACTCCAGATTCAGCTTACAAACAGTCACGCACTGTTGGTTAGTGGCCTGACCGGTAAACTGATCTGTAAACTGGTGGGATATAGTCAAGATGTATCCATCGCTAGCTCTATCTTCACGTTAATGGGGATTTCCATAGACAGGTTCATGGCGGTTGTATTTCCTTTAAGAAGAACCACGTTGAGCCATAAAGCACGGTATGTGCTCGCTCCTATTTGGATTATATCGATTGTGATTTGCTCGCCTCTCCTTTACGTCAACAAAATGGAAGAACACGAAGGAGAGTTTTACTGCTATGAAGAATGGGCTCCACTGCTAGAGTCAGAGACGGCTGGACGCTATTACACTGTTATACAATTTGTATTGTTTTACATTGTACCTTTGATCGTGGTAACAGTGTTATATTCTTGCATAGCATTTAAAGTTTGGAATCGTCAAGTTCCGGGTCGACGCCATTTGCCTCGAGCGCGGTGTTACTCTGTCGCCAGAAGGAAACTTTTGAGAATGCTCATTATTATCGTATGTTTCTTTGCAGCCTGCTGGCTTCCCTACCACGTGGTATTTTTGCTTCAGTTTTTTGACGAGAAGTACTTATATTGCGATATTCCTGAGACCATAATGTTCTATTGCCTCTTTGCTGGGCACTCAAACAGCGCTATAAACCCATGCGTCTATTTCGCGATACACAAAGAATACAGAAAAGGTCTCCTTCAGATTATCCGAAGGGCTTGCTGCCTTAGACTTACAACTACTACTTCAAGTTACCTCCGTCGAAAAAAACGTTCGTTTAACTTGCAGGTAGATATCGACCGTGCGGCATGGACAGTAAGTCCTACCTCATATTTCGGGATGTTGAACAAAAAGCCTAATCTTGATTGCGACAATTTAGCATGGAACCAGGTTGTTAATAACAGCATGAATGTCTGAACACGCAAAAAGCCTAATAGCGGAGCTCCGGCGGCCCGAAGGACCGCCAAGCGGAGCCCCATAATTATAGAAAAAAGAACCACACGTATGCATAGAAATGGGAACCCATGCCACTCTTTCCTTATGATCAAAATGGCTAGCGGCATGGATCACGGGCGCGTGCGCCCAACGACGACGACTTCGCACAACATGGCTGCCATCCAGCTAATACCAAGTCATGAAGTCTTGGATTAAGGACGTCCGCGCCCATTGCTACTGCGCATCTCTAGTGCGCACGCTATACATTGGTCACGCGCGTGCCACGTCATTTTCAAGCGCGCACACCGAGTCGAAAACTCAACAAAATATAGAGCTGATGACCTTTGCGACAACTTGATCTGCGAATATTTTTGTTGAATGTTCTGTGACCCCCACTTTTTTTTCGGCAGATCACTTCCTTTTCTGATTCTTTCCATTATATTAAAAACAAAAAAAATCTGTGCGTGGGAAGTTTTGGTTATTTCTGATATACTATTCAAATAGGGTCGAATTGGTACATGGATACAGGTGTGCGTAACTTAGAAGTTGTATTTTTTAAAGGCTAATTCTTGTTGATTTAATGACATGCGTAGCAAAGATGTATCAAATAGGCCTATATATGCTGTGTTAAACACAGATAACTTAGATATGATTCTTCAACTTAAATATATGCCGATAGTAATAAGTCCGGCCAGAATCGCCTCGAATGACTGGAAATCCTAGAAATGCTATGGTCTGAGCTACACCTTATCTTCAAAACGAGGTCGGTGACCCCCGATTTTTTTTACGTTTTTAATCTAATCTTATCATTTTCTACCTGTAGTCAAAGTTTTAGAAAAATCTGTACGTGGGAAGTTTTTGGGCGCGAACGTCCTTAAAGCATACTTCTTTGATATTAGACATGCATATTATGTTTAATTGACAGCTGTCATACCAAGAAATCCGCTGACCTGTATCACGGGACCATATCGCGGGCTCAGGTTTAGAGCTCATCAAGGTCGCGTGTTTTTTTTTAAGTTGATCGCTGACCAAGTGTTGGTTTTCGTTCGGATCGCGGGCTCATGTCAGCTTAACTTGCTTAAAACAGGGCTGGATTGTTTGGAAGCCAGGTTTATAAGTTTAATAACCAAATTATAACTTTTTCTCTCGTACAATTTTTTTTGCTACTTTATTTATAACATAACTTAAGCAAAGCGCGCGCCCTGATTGGCTAATTCGCCATCTACTATTTGCCCATGGGTGTATGCTGCTGACGTACTCAATAAATGAAGCAAAGCGCGCGCTTTGTGATCTAGCTTAATTTGTTGCGGGCCTCGTGAGTCCACAACATTTTGACCACTGTTATGACACGTATCGTTGTCGATAAGAGTACAGACTACGCTAAACCACATTCAATTCGTTTTTTACCACAATATCAAAGATAGCGAAATAAATATTTGTCTACTCGGACTTGAAAGTGCACGCGCTGCATTACGCAAATGAGCTGCTTGTACGCGTCAGACCTTCCTTTCAAAAACTTTTACAAACTCGCGTAATATGAAGAAACAATACGAAAAAAATGCTTGGGAAACGAGCAATGACACGTACGCGTTGTCGGCAAGAGTACAGACCACGATAAACCACATTTCGATCTGTTTTTTACCACAATATCAACGTCAAAGGAAATATTTTTCTTCAGAGCGCGAGCTGAAAAAGCATTGCGTGACACATTGACGCGAGCAGCGTGGTATGGACTCTAAAAGACTTCTGTTGACTTCTGTCTGAATGTTATGTTATAAAACAAATGGTAAACGCCATAGCGTGTACTATTGAGTTATGGATACACTTGGGAGGTTTGCTAAGCACTCAAGAAGCTAGAGTCGCACTCGGCTATCGCCTCGTGCGACTCTTACGATTCTTTCGTGCTTAGCAACCTCCCGCGTGCACCATTACTCAATAGTACACGCTATGGCGTTTACCATTTGTTAATTGTGTATATGGAGATCATTAAAAATCACAGGAGGAACAAACAGTAAAACAGAAAACTCACCGCAACGTTACAAAACTCAAATCGAACTTCTACCTTCCCTAGGTTAGCTTAATCTTGCTTTGATCAACCTGGCCCTGGAGCTACGCTTTTAGGCTGGCCTAGATCTATATATTAGATAGTACCAAACTTCACTTCGTCTGATTTAAAAAATTTAATGTTGTCAAATAAGACTAACCTATTTTATTAGGTTGAAGTTGTACGTGCAGTGATTATCTCTAAAGTGATTTCGTATTGTTTCCTTAACCTGCAATGTATCACCCAACTGAGTGAGTGAGTGAGTGAGTGAGTGAATACTTTATTTACCTCGGATTTTAGAGTAGCATTGTCATAGCTAATGTCTCCGAGCATTTCCCACCAACCCTAGTATAACTACCAAGGCGAGACCACAACACCGGGAACTTCATGCCGTAACCTCTTTACGATAAGCGTGTGGTTCTTTTACGCCCCCTGCTAACCATAACATCGGAGATGCAGGAGACGGAGCTTAATCCCGAGAAGACCTGAACGTCTAACCATTTGCAGACATACATATAATTACCTGACCCTGAGTGTTGGTCCGGCCTGGGGACCTCCGGGGCGCACGGAGTCCGTCGCTCTACCAATGAGCGTCAACCAGGCAGCGTTGTCCTGTGCAAGGATTAAAACAGTGCTCGACGAAAACCTGAGAAAATACAAGATTAGACCATATGGTTTTTGACCATACCAACCCACGAATTCCGAAGCTTCATATTGTTCCCCTTTTAGCAGACAAAGTTCAAAACAAAGACCATCATAACTTTAAGCGAGCTTAAACGCGTTACATCGTGAACAATACAAAAGTGTCATTGTATTTTTTTTTAATTTATTAAATCCATTTTGAAATCACTGGTTATACTTGCAATCTGATTGGCTCTCAGGAGTGCGATTTATTCACGAATCGCACTATTTTTTGCTCTAAATCGCACCTTTTTCTCAGCCAATGAGAATGGGACAGTAAAACAAAACAACCAATCAGATTTCAAGGTTAGTTTGATGTAACCAATAAAATTTTAGGAAAATGAATGACAAAAAGCCCCTATGTTGCGAATTTTGCAACTACAGGGCAAAACTTTGTTATTGTTGTCTTTTCTTTTTCAAGACAATTGACGAATTTAATTAATTACAGTTTCTGAATAATGATTACGAGCTCCTTCAGGCTGAAGACCTTCTTTACAAGACGTTTCCAACATTCAGTGTCCATTTTGACGAATATTTTGGCATTGTTTCTTCAACATCTGCTCAAGATTCGTGTGATACCGAGTTCAGCAAAACATAAACGAACGAAAACCACACAACAACAAATTCATAGCCATCTCAAGAAGGTACATGTTTCCAGGTTCGCGGTAGTTTCAAACGAAGCAATACAAGAGCTCAACTCTATCGCTGTGAATAACCATACGTAGTCTTTCGACCCGCTCCACAAAACAGTGAATGAACGCCATCTTGAAAAATATATCTTGAAACAAACGGCGCCGCACGAACTTGACAAGGTCCCAACTATAAAGTTGTAGGCAGAGATCACAAAAAGAAGCAGAGATACTAAAGAGCCTGAATCCCGTAAAATCATGCAGAGTGCCTTTGAACGGTATTTAAAAGAGAAAACTATCCACAGCTGGGCATCGTGCAGTCGAGGGAGTTTCACAACTCAAAAGAAAATTATCCATCGCAGAATTACACCGGTTGCACCCTCAAATTCCTTCTCTAAAGACAACGAGAAGTCTCAGCCTCAACCACAAAAGAAAGGAAGGTCTTCCATCATTGATTCAGGCGAAGAAAATCGAACTTTGATGCATGAAAGAGACTATTTTCGTTCTCACTTCAGAACTACTTGTTTGTTTGTTATGCTTGAATGAGATTTCGTCACATGACATCGTTTTGCATACTAAATGAATGTCAAAGCATTTCCGGTTCCGCTATTTCTAACAAACCTGCGCGGCTCGGCTTCGAACAATGCATCAAAATCTAAAATTTAAGGCCATAAAATTGTGCGATTTCAAAATGGATTTAATAAAGTGGTAATTGAACTTCGTGTCGTGCAATTTTGGCCTGAAATCATACTTGTGATTTCAAATCGAACTCGCGCTGCGCGCTCGTTCGATTTTGAAATCACGCGTATGATTTCAGACCAAATTGCAGAGTGGAGTGCAATTTGGTCTGAAATCATACGCGTGATTTCAAAATCGAACGAGCGCGCAGCGCGAGTTCGATTTGAAATCACAAGTATGATTTCAGGCCAAAATTGCACGACACGAAGTTCAATTACCACTTTATTAAATCCATTTTGAAATCGCACAATTTTATGGCCTTAAATTTTAGATTTTGATGCATTGTTCGAAGCCGAGCCGCGCAGGTTTGTTAGAAATAGCGGAACCGGAAATGCTTTGACATTCATTTAGTATGCAAAACGATGTCATGTGACGAAATCTCATTCAAGCATAACAAACAAACAAGTAGTTCTGAAGTGAGAACGAAAATAGTCTCTTTCATGCATCAAAGTTCGATTTTCTTCGCCTGAATCAATGATGGAAGACCTTCCTTTCTTTTGTGGTTGAGGCTGAGACTTCTCGTTGTCTTTAGAGAAGGAATTTGAGGGTGCAACCGGTGTAATTCTGCGATGGATAATTTTCTTTTGAGTTGTGAAACTCCCTCGACTGCACGATGCCCAGCTGTGGATAGTTTTCTCTTTTAAATACCGTTCAAAGGCACTCTGCATGATTTTACGGGATTCAGGCTCTTTAGTATCTCTGCTTCTTTTTGTGATCTCTGCCTACAACTTTATAGTTGGGACCTTGTCAAGTTCGTGCGGCGCCGTTTGTTTCAAGATATATTTTTCAAGATGGCGTTCATTCACTGTTTTGTGGAGCGGGTCGAAAGACTACGTATGGTTATTCACAGCGATAGAGTTGAGCTCTTGTATTGCTTCGTTTGAAACTACCGCGAACCTGGAAACATGTACCTTCTTGAGATGGCTATGAATTTGTTGTTGTGTGGTTTTCGTTCGTTTATGTTTTGCTGAACTCGGTATCACACGAATCTTGAGCAGATGTTGAAGAAACAATGCCAAAATATTCGTCAAAATGGACACTGAATGTTGGAAACGTCTTGTAAAGAAGGTCTTCAGCCTGAAGGAGCTCGTAATCATTATTCAGAAACTGTAATTAATTAAATTCGTCAATTGTCTTGAAAAAGAAAAGACAACAATAACAAAGTTTTGCCCTGTAGTTGCAAAATTCGCAACATAGGGGCTTTTTGTCATTCATTTTCCTAAAATTTTATTGGTTACATCAAACTAACCTTGAAATCTGATTGGTTGTTTTGTTTTACTGTCCCATTCTCATTGGCTGAGAAAAAGGTGCGATTTAGAGCAAAAAATAGTGCGATTCGTGAATAAATCGCACTCCTGAGAGCCAATCAGATTGCAAGTATAACCAGTGATTTCAAAATGGATTTAATAAATCGAAAATGATACCCTGCCACTTTTGTATTGTTCCCGATGTAACGCGTTTAAGCTCGCTTAAAGTTATGATGGTCTTTGTTTTGAACTTTGTCTGCTAAAAGGGGGAACAAATGACGCTTTCAGGAATTCGTTGAGATATGGTCAAAAACCATATGGTCTATCTTTATTTTCTCAGGTTTTCGTCGCACTGTTTTAATCTTGCACAGGACACCGCTGCCTGGGTTAGCTCATTTGGTAGAGCGAGCGGACTGCCGTGCGCGCGGAGGTCCCCAGGCCTGGACCAACACTCAGGGTCAGGTAATTATATGTATGTCTGGCAATGGTTAGACGTTCAGGTCTTCTCGATAGGGCTTCTTCTCCTGCATCCCCGATGTTATGGTTAGCAGGGGGCGTAAAGAACCACACGCTTATCGTAAAGAGTAGTGCATAGTTCCCGGTGTTGTGGTCTCGCCTTTGTTGTTATACTGAGGGTTGGGGTGGGATAATGCTGCGTGAGTACATTAGCTAGTGACTTCAATTGCTTAGGTCTGGCTAAGAGATCGCGAGGGATGAATAAAGTATTCACGATGTGCACTAGTTTGCTAGCTTGTCACGGGTCTACTGCACTATCAGCTTTTATTCATACTTCAGGGATTGGGTAGTACATTGCAGGTTAATATGGAAACACTACGAAATCACTGTTAGAGATAATCACTGGAAGTCGTACTATACTTCAACGGCATAATAAAATACGGTTAGTCTTAATTGACAACATTAAATGTTTAAATGGCTAGACGAAGTGAAGATTTGGTAACTATCTTACTAATAAATATAGGTATCTAGGCTGGCAGGGCCTAAAAGGCGTAGGCTCCAGGGCCAGATGTTGAGTGGCAAAGCTACGATTGAAAGCTAACGCTTAGGAAGAGAGGTAGAAGTTCGATTTTGAGTTTTGTAAACGTGATTGGCGGTGAGGTATCTGTTCTGGGGCTTGTTTGTGCCTCCTGTGAGTTTTAAATGATCTCCATATACGAACACGAATTAACAAATGGTTAAAGCTGAGCGCCATTAGCGTGTACTATTGAGTAATGGTGCACGCGGGAGGTTGCTAAGCACGAAAGAATCGTAAGAGTCGCACGAGGCGATAGCCGAGTGCGACTCTAGCTTCTTGAGTGCTTAGCAAACCTCCCAAGTGTATCCATAACTCAATAGTACACGCTATGGCGTTTACCATTTGTTTTATAAATAACATTCAGACAGAAGTCAACAGAAGTCTTTTAGAGTCCATACCACGCTGCTCGCGTCAATGTGTCACGCAATGCCTTTTTCAGCTCGCGCTCTGAAGAAAAATATTTCCTTTGACGTTGATATTGTGGTAAAAAACAGATCGAAATGTGGTTTATCGTGGTCTGTACTCTTGCCGACAACGAGTACGTGTCATTGCTCGTTTCCCAAGCATTTTTTTCGTATTGTTTCTTCATATTACGCGAGTTTGTAAAAGTTTTTGAAAGGAAGGTCTGACGCGTACAAGCAGCTCATTTGCATAATGCAGCGCGTGCACTTTCAAGTCCGAGTAGACAAATATTTATTTCGCTATCTTTGATATTGTGGTAAAAAACGAATTGAATGTGGTTTAGCGTAGTCTGTACTCTTATCGACAACGATACGTGTCATAACAGTGGTCAAAATGTTGTGGACTCACGAGGCCCGCAACAAATTAAGCTAGATCACAAAGCGCGCGCTTTGCTTCATTTATTGAGTACGTCAGCAGCATACACCCATGGGCAAATAGTAGATGGCGGATTAGCCAATCAGGGCGCGCGCTTTGCTTAAGTTATGTTATAAATAAAGTAGCAAAAAAAATTGTACGAGAGAAAAAGTTATAATTTGGTTATTAAACTTATAAACCTGGCTTCCAAACAATCCAGCCCTGTTTTAAGCAAGTTAAGCTGACATGAGCCCGCGATCCGAACGAAAACCAACACTTGGTCAGCGATCAACTTAAAAAAAAACACGCGACCTTGATGAGCTCTAAACCTGAGCCCGCGATATGGTCCCGTGATACAGGTCAGCGGATTTCTTGGTATGACAGCTGTCAATTAAACATAATATGCATGTCTAATATCAAAGAAGTATGCTTTAAGGACGTTCGCGCCCAAAAACTTCCCACGTACAGATTTTTCTAAAACTTTGACTACAGGTAGAAAATGATAAGATTAGATTAAAAACGTAAAAAAAATCGGGGGTCACCGACCTCGTTTTGAAGATAAGGTGTAGCTCAGACCATAGCATTTCTAGGATTTCCAGTCATTCGAGGCGATTCTGGCCGGACTTATTACTATCGGCATATATTTAAGTTGAAGAATCATATCTAAGTTATCTGTGTTTAACACAGCATATATAGGCCTATTTGATACATCTTTGCTACGCATGTCATTAAATCAACAAGAATTAGCCTTTAAAAAATACAACTTCTAAGTTACGCACACCTGTATCCATGTACCAATTCGACCCTATTTGAATAGTATATCAGAAATAACCAAAACTTCCCACGCACAGATTTTTTTTGTTTTTAATATAATGGAAAGAATCAGAAAAGGAAGTGATCTGCCGAAAAAAAAGTGGGGGTCACAGAACATTCAACAAAAATATTCGCAGATCAAGTTGTCGCAAAGGTCATCAGCTCTATATTTTGTTGAGTTTTCGACTCGGTGTGCGCGCTTGAAAATGACGTGGCACGCGCGTGACCAATGTATAGCGTGCGCACTAGAGATGCGCAGTAGCAATGGGCGCGGACGTCCTTAATCCAAGACTTCATGACTTGGTATTAGCTGGATGGCAGCCATGTTGTGCGAAGTCGTCGTCGTTGGGCGCACGCGCCCGTGATCCATGCCGCTAGCCATTTTGATCATAAGGAAAGAGTGGCATGGGTTCCCATTTCTATGCATACGTGTGGTTCTTTTTTCTATAATTATGGGGCTCCGCTTGGCGGTCCTTCGGGCCGCCGGAGCTCCGCTATTAGGCTTTTTGCGTGTTCAGACATTCATGCTGTTATTAACAACCTGGTTCCATGCTAAATTGTCGCAATCAAGATTAGGCTTTTTGTTCAACATCCCGAAATATGAGGTAGGACTTACTGTCCATGCCGCACGGTCGATATCTACCTGCAAGTTAAACGAACGTTTTTTTCGACGGAGGTAACTTGAAGTAGTAGTTGTAAGTCTAAGGCAGCAAGCCCTTCGGATAATCTGAAGGAGACCTTTTCTGTATTCTTTGTGTATCGCGAAATAGACGCATGGGTTTATAGCGCTGTTTGAGTGCCCAGCAAAGAGGCAATAGAACATTATGGTCTCAGGAATATCGCAATATAAGTACTTCTCGTCAAAAAACTGAAGCAAAAATACCACGTGGTAGGGAAGCCAGCAGGCTGCAAAGAAACATACGATAATAATGAGCATTCTCAAAAGTTTCCTTCTGGCGACAGAGTAACACCGCGCTCGAGGCAAATGGCGTCGACCCGGAACTTGACGATTCCAAACTTTAAATGCTATGCAAGAATATAACACTGTTACCACGATCAAAGGTACAATGTAAAACAATACAAATTGTATAACAGTGTAATAGCGTCCAGCCGTCTCTGACTCTAGCAGTGGAGCCCATTCTTCATAGCAGTAAAACTCTCCTTCGTGTTCTTCCATTTTGTTGACGTAAAGGAGAGGCGAGCAAATCACAATCGATATAATCCAAATAGGAGCGAGCACATACCGTGCTTTATGGCTCAACGTGGTTCTTCTTAAAGGAAATACAACCGCCATGAACCTGTCTATGGAAATCCCCATTAACGTGAAGATAGAGCTAGCGATGGATACATCTTGACTATATCCCACCAGTTTACAGATCAGTTTACCGGTCAGGCCACTAACCAACAGTGCGTGACTGTTTGTAAGCTGAATCTGGAGTCTGTAAGGCATGTGAAGAACTGTAATCAAGAGATCTGCGACTGCCATGTTGACGATTAAGTAGTGGGTCAAATTTCTCATCCGTCGGTTGTTTCGTACAATGTAGATGATGATGACGTTACCAAACAAAGACAAGACCATCGCCACTACATACAGTGATGTGCGCAAGAAGAGCTTCTGTGATGTGTGTGGTTCGTCCTCTGGACAATCAACGTCTGGATCGAAATTTTCAGTTGAAATGCTCGAGGGAAAACTATCGTTAATCATAGTGCCAGTGCTTAGGAAGAAACCTAGAAGCAAAAGTTGTTGGAAAAAAAAAATGTTGGAAGGTTTAAGCTGTGACCGACAACCAAAAAATTATTCCATATACTTTAGCTTCATTTTGCTTGCATTCAATGACCATCTGGCGAATAAATTTGAAGGCAACCCGTTTAAAACTAATGAATAAACAATGAACATTTCAACAAAATGGCAATACTTGTGTCGTTTTCCCCGATCGACAAGCACTAATTTATTTCTCTACAATAACAGAGTATATTTCGCCAGGGATATTGTTAATTTATACTCTAAGGCATTCAAAGAGGCCTCCAAAGAGGACCCAAAATTATGTAACATAGTTTTATGTGCATTAATTTAGGAAAGGACGTCTTAAAAGAAAGCGATATATTTACCTTGGAATTAATTTGCGTATGGGACGGAACATCCAGTCGTCGATTGGGTCAGCCACTTAACTGAGACAAATCCTTTTTTGGTCCATTAGGAAAACTGTGAGTGGCGAAAATGGATGGAACATGTATTACTCACAAGAAAAGCTTTCGGCAGCTATTTGAACTACTTGACACTGAATTTTTAAATATGAATGTTCAAATGCTAAAGTGGCGACGACCTGCCACTTTAAAAGGTTATCGAAAGAAAACTTAAGTGTGTGAGGACTAAGATATAGTATGAAAGTTCATTTTTGGTTAGGGTTATGAAAAGAATTCTGTTCAAAACAGGAAGTTGAGGCCATTGCGCAACCGATATCCGTTTCTTTCTTCGACATCAGTGAACAAAATTGTCACTGAATCGATGTGATAATAAGTGATAAGTTCTGACAGTAACAAAGCTGAAACATCGCAGGACGGAAGGAAAAGCTCGTTATTGAATAAGACCATTTTTTAGAATGAAATAATTATAATTGCTGTCAGGGCAGATATTTGCTTTTAACAAATGCTGCTAGCCCACGTTAAAACACAAATGAACTAAACAGAAACAGCTAGAAATGGTTGTAGTTCCAAGCATGAATTTTGAGTAAATGCATCTTATTCTCTATCAAAAATAATGTTCATTTTAAAATTTGGTTTCTTAAAGCGTGTTTCTTCACTAGGGTCTGAACTTCGAAGTTTTTGCGAAATACAATATATTAACAGACTCTGTATCATAAAATATAAAGAAACATCGCAACATTAATATCAGGCAAGATTTGAACCCTGGCTCTGTCTGACAGAGTAGAGAAAAAGTCTGTCACATGAAACTAAAATAATATTGAAAGAAACGCAGCTACAAAAATTGATATCTCGTGAATTTAGTGCGCGTTGCTCGACATTTGACGTTTAATAACCACATCGTTTACATTTCATATTATATTTTGTCTGATTGCAATAACTAAACTGCAACATAATAGGCGGAAAGGCCAATTTCATGAACGATGCACGCAAGAACGTTTCCGATATTCGTGTGTTAAAAAAGGGTTTGACCTGAGAATATAAACTTTTCTAAATCTTCGAGGAAAACTGAGAACGTGGCATAACGATGAATAGTCACCAAGCATTATGATAAAACTAAACCCGAAATATTTCTGAGATAATTATTTTTCTTAAATGATGGAAAAATTTTAAAGGTACGTCAACTTCATGCTTTTCTAATGCATTTCCAGTTTCCTCAATGGGAAATTTCCCTACACAGGCCTCATTGATAACGTTTACTTTAGTTGGCGCTTGAGAATTACTCTCACTGACCTGTGAATCCCTCTGTTGCTCTTTTGATTTACTATGAAGCAGTGAATGACACTGTTAAATTTCATCCGCTTAAATCTAACATCAGGTAGCTAATTGCCGACATATTGTAGCAATGAGAAATCGCCAAGTGTTCACAGACGGCTTGAATAACTAGTCTCGATCTCTAGTTGTAAAACAAAACGAGTCGCCTTCGCAAACACGACACCTCACTGTTTGTTCACCAAAATATCAACTGATAAACCTTCCAGGTGCAAAAACTAATTAAGACAGCTCAATCTTAAATGGCCGCACAATTCAAAATGTCTTCGACTCACAAGTAGAAAAGCATAAAACTCATTTCGCCGTAAAGTTACCCAAGTTTTAACTCAGTGTCAGCCTTAATACCTTGTTATCTGGCATCCGTTTTACGGGCAAGCATTTGAACAGCAACCTGTCTATTTTTCAGCTTTGTAGGTTTTACGGGCTGGAAATTTAAACTTATATAATAGTGTCAGTTATTCATATTCAAATTAGAACCTTCCCAGCCTCCATTGGTTTCTATTCAATATCCTGCTAACGTAACAGCTCTCTGTTGACTTTGTAAATGGTTTTCTCGACTATCCGCTTTCAGTGGTCCACTTTGTAGTAAATGTTTGTCACTAGACAACATCACTACTTATTACACGACAAGTTATGATTGTCAGGTGTCCTATGGTGGCCTAGGAATGCCTTAAGAAAATTGTGTAGTATCTTGCAAGTTTCCCGTTATTTATTATGTTATTTCATTTTATTTTTAAACTTTAAACGAAAAAAATTGATTTTGCGATACTTCAAATCAACTTCATACGAAAAATTTTAAAAGTAAAATAAAATATGTTTTAATAAAAAGTGAAATGAAACGAAAATAATCTTTCCTTGGCCTAGCAGTGCCATAAGGTTATTCTTAAAGTGGTACTGTGACCAAAAAAACAATTCTTTTTTTTTATCGGATTTCAAAACTTCGTTAACTAAACACTAACTTACCCAAGTTTTAAGCTCTGATTTTAAAAAGGCACCTGTTTATTTTAACTGGATTTTTCTTCTTTATTGGTCCGCCATTACTAACTTTAAAATCTTAAGAGAGCTGGGTCGAGGAGAAAATGACGCTAGTTTAACAATGCAATGCATGTGTACGCGGCTGAATTAATATGCAGCACGGGAGTTTCGGGCTTTCAGACTTTTAAACCCGTGTTTTGCATATATAATAAATTACGTTTACACGCTGAAATCTTAAGCTAGAGAGTAAATGACGTCATTTTTTCTAGATCCAACCCTCTGATGTCCTGTCGGTCAGTTTTGAACGTGAGTAATGGCGGACCATGAAATCCAAAACTTACACGCAAAATAAACAGCCTTCCGATAAAACTCAAAGCTCAAAATTTTGCCAGTTAGGTGTTAAGAGAACACACTTTAAAAATCTGAACAAAAAAACGAAATGATTTTTTGATCATAGTACCACTTTAAATAAAAAAAAAATTCGCTCGGGGCCTATCGATGCCATAGCCAACAATGCACTTGGGTCATGGTAATTTCTACAAAAGATGGAGGCAAATCAAATCAGATACGTCCGGAAAAACAGTTAGATTTTAGAATCGAAATACCCAATGTATGCATTGAGTGAGCGAACTTTAGCACGCAGGCTGCAGTATACTTTGACATAAAGTTCACGAATTATGAAGTGGATATTAAAGATGTGAAAGAAGCTGTAAGACACGAAATGGAAGTTGTATCATACCTCATCTACAAAGTACAAATCACGTTCCAGCAAGGGTGTGAACAGTGAAAAACACCTACAGACTAAGTGCATGATATGACAAATCCTGCATGACTCGGAGAATGCTGTTTGTTTGTTTGTTTGTTTGCCGGTTTGTATTTTTGTTTTGGGGCTGACTAGTATTTATTTGGAATAAGAGTCCTGACCATGCTACATTTTCATTGGTCGAGAGCATGACTTTTCCAATCTTTGGAAATGCTGATACCCAATCTGCTGACCATAAAAAAATCAGTTTTTACCCATATTCGAGAACTACGCAATTTTGGAGTAACACGAAATGCTGTTTACAATTCCCGAATTCCTTCCCTGGGAAAAAATTATTTTCTGCATTGCAGCCTGAATTGACATTGATAGGATGGATAACTATAAAAGTGCATATACAGTCCAAACATAATTGATTAATAAGTCAATTTTAATTAACATTTACTGAAATATGAGCCATACAAATCACGGAGCGAAAAACTTAAACTTGAGTCAGCTGGTAGGCAAATGTACGCAACATGCTGACAATAACTGTGAATTTCTCTCCTGAGCCATAGGGTTCTGTACTAATGCTTCACCTTGAACACCAACAGAGATGTATTGCAATGTAACTGACAATTAAGTACCAAACTGGAAAAAAAAATCGAACAAACTGAACACAGGAGAGTTGCAAAAATCAGATGACTGGAGAATGGCAAATTCAGATCCACTGGGGTTAGCTTTATCGTTCTTTGAACCTACCCGTCTCTTTCCTTGGCGCTTCTTGTAGTCGTCCCACTGCTTACCCCCGACATGACTAAAACAGGAAATAAAGCCATGGGAAATCATGAGCCAAGCAAAAGATCACCGATTAGGATTGTGGGTTATGGCATCGATAGGCCACGAGCGAATTTGTTTTTTTCAAGAAAAACCTCATGGCACTGCTAGGCTAAGGAAAGATTATTTTCGTTTCATTTCACTTTTTATTAAAGGGTGTTTTATTCTACTTTTATGTTTTTCGTATAAATTTGATTTAAAGTATCTCGATATAAATTTTTTTCGTTTAAGGTTTAAAAATATAAAGCAATAACAAAATAAATAACGGGAAACTTACAAGATACTTCACAATTTTCTTATGGCATTTCTAGGCCAGCATAGATGTCTTCTCAATCACTCCTAAAAAAGGTGTCGGTTTCCCTAACCGAATGAAACTCGTGTTAATAAATATCAGAGTTTTATAAAATGTAATTCGAATTCTAAAGGAAAGCCTGAGTGAAGTGAAATTGTTGTTCTTGAATTGTCACTAATTCTCCGATTACTTACTTCAAAGTTTTGCTTAAAAAATTCTATATTTTCTAGTGTGTTAAATACAAATAGATGACGTAGATGTATATTCAAACCCAAGCTGACATTTCACTCCAACAAACCGATTCTACCCATGAAAGACCAGCGTATCTCAAATACGGGGGAAATCTTGACGTTTTCTGAATTGCTAAATTCGGTCTTAGTGAGTTAAAACGGCAAAACCTTGCTAACCCCTTTGCTATAGTGAAAGCATTTTAACCCAATGTCAATTTTTTTCACTTTTTCGCATATTTGCACATTTGTTTTCTTTTGATACTCTTCTTTTGGCTTATTTTTACCTTTTTCGACAGGAAATATATAATACAAAGTTATAGACTTGACGTAGTAAAGATAAATGGACTTTGCTCTTTCTTCCCAAGAGGGACGGGGATCCGGAAGGCGGACGCGGACGGCGAACGGTGGACGGTAGACGACGGACGATGAAAAACTAATGTGAGAAAAATTTTAAAATAATAATTAAAATGAGATCACTTATCTTTTTTGTTTTGTGATTTTGATTTCAGAGGAAAGTAAAATACTGGTTACTGGACTGGTATCTCCACAACAAAATTAATCTCGAGCAAACAATTACATCTGACATCTCAAAGCGTCCCGTCAGTCTCTAATTTGTGATCTAGCAAGCTAACTGCATCCTAACAAAAGAGAGACTTGGCAGTCAACATCGAAAACAAACACAATGAAGACCACAATATGGAGCTGGAGGAACAGTAAGAACAAAAAATCCTAATTTCAGAGCTAGGAGACAACACCTTGACTAAACTGAAAATCACACAATATCACTGAAATCATACACTTAATACAACTGTGTAATGTGTAATGTGTAATGTCGCGAGTGAGAGGACAAACATACATGTCCCCTTTACATTGCTTTATTGCAGTGGGCCCGGACGTCAGCATACAAAGGCGCCGCTGGCAGCCGCTATCAGTCCATTATGAGCCACTGAACCCTTCCCAACCCATGATGAGTGAAGATGTAAATGACGAAGATAGACCACAACACCGGGAACTACGTCCCCTACTCTTATCGAATAGTGTGTGAGTTCTTTTAACGTCCCCTGCTAACCATAAGACACTGAAGATGCAGGAGACGGGGCCTACGGTTTATAGTCCTTGTCCGAGAAGACTTGAACGTCTAACCATTTGCTGGTGTCATCACAAAGGCAGCACGTTCTCCTCAGTTATTTAAAGACCCTTAGTGTTGGTCCGGCCGAGGTTTGAACCCGCGACCTCCCGCACGGTAGTCCGGTGCTCTACCAACTGAGCTAACCGGTCGACTGTATCAGAGACGACGTGCACGTGAACGTCTATATATTTGCAGTGCCAGAACAAACAAACTGGAGGTGTAATCCTTAGAATCAGGCTCAAGAGACAAAAAAAAACAACGAAATTGATGCAGAAAACATATGAACGTACGGGTCTCTCAAGGACAAACTTGTAGATCATTTTCACCTGACGTCATCACTTTCTAAACTCTTATACTAAAGAACCACCAAAGTTTTTATCCTCATCATGTATAAGAGGCGGCATATTTACATCTGTTTACAATTTTACAGCTCAATAGCGTGCTTCGTTTGGAAACCAGAACATTTTGAATTTCCGGGTTATGGAGGTGGGTGAAACAAGGCTACGATGGAGTTTGTTGAAAAATATATGCTTATCTCATAATTTCGAGCCCTTTTAGAAGTTAAAGCATTAGGAAAAGTGCTTATGCAAATGCATGTTTTTTTCAGTACTGACAATCGGTCGCTTAGATAGCCAAGTAAGTTTCAGATGTTTACACTATTTTCCGGCCGCCATATTTTTGTACCACGGAGGTACACCAACATGGCGTTTTCACAATGGGCTCTGTAAATTCCTGTGAAACATTTCGAAGAATATCTGAAGTTTGGGGAAACGCACAGGCCTAAAACTTGAAGAAGTGTCTTATTTATTTAACTTCCATAATACCAGCATTTCTTAGCTTTTTCTACCGGCTGTTTTTTGATTTATTTTTTGTTGCATGGCAGTGAAAACGATCTACAGCTTTCCAAAGAGGAAATCGACAGCTATCTCTGGCGAAGCTGGACAAAGATAAAGGCATGTCAAATACGACACCCGTGATAAGAAGCAATGCGAAGCTTGCGTCAAATCAAACAGCCAGACACGATGTATCAGCACAAAATTTTTAAAAAAAAAAAAAAACACGTTTATGGAACATTCTCATTTAATAAGTAGTTATTCATCACACCTTAATCATTTAACTGAGAAAAATCCAATCAGTGTTTAGTCAGTTTAGTACAAAAGTAGCAAGTACAGGAGAAATTGTATATAACGGCCACCCTCGGGACTTGAGGAACTGGCCGTTCAATACACAAATCACTAAAATTACTCACTGAGCGTGGTCCAATGTCAATTTTAATGGCGTATTTACAGAAACACTTTATGCGAGAAAACAATAAAAAATAAACACCTTTTTGAACCATCAATTCTTTAAACAAGGTCCACTGCCAACTTGTCACTTAATTAACGGTGTATATACGCAAAATTATGTAAAAGTACTGTGCAATAAATTCTGCTCTACTCCTCTACGGTATACATATATCTTATTTGACGTTTTGTTGTGTAGTATCGCTGAGTATTTTTACGAGTTGTGCTGTAACGAGTAAAAATTCTCAGCGATATCACACAAGAAAAAGTCTAATCAGAGGTTTATTATCCAACACGCCAAATTGTTATGTCATGCAGTTCGGGCGAATTTCGTGGATATTTATTTACGGGGAATGAGTGACAGAAGTATGCGAAGTCGAACGGAATTGGCGTGGGAAATTCAGCTAATTGATTGGTCAACAGCAAACAAACCTGTCTAACCGGTCCTCTGGAGTACAAATACCGCGTGATATTTGTAGTCGTTTTGGTCGTTATTTGCACTTTGCGAAGTGCTGCTGGATAGTAAAGTACTGCATTTCTATGACTTACAGTTCACAACAAAATATTTTATAGTTGTTGCCTTTAGTCGTAGTCTCAACGTTCAGGTGGCCCCTTAATACAGGTAGATATAATAAAGAAAGACAAACATAGAACTGCCACAAGGCGGCCGCGGCCGCTTAATATAGATGGTCACCTAATAGAGGTAACAAAGGCAGCATTTGTATGGACGAAAGATAAGGACTTTGAAAACTGGCCCCTTAATAAAGCTGGCAGCTTAATACAGGGCCGTTATATACAAGTTCGACTGTAAATTAAGTGAGAAATTACAATCCGCTTTTTCTACTTTCGTGAGACCGCGATTTCCTTCGAATGATGTGGATGGGCAAGGCTATAATAAGTATTCTTCAGAGCGTTTTCTACATCAACGGACGACTTTATCTGCAAAAGATTCCTTAAAATGCTTAGTTGTGATTAACTGAGTACTTGTACCTGAACAAATTTCATTAATGTAGCTTCTTTTTTGGGCGATAGCCAGTCTTCCCAAAATAACATAAGTTTCTAAAAACACACGGTCTTCAGTGGGCATTCTTTCGGAACGATAACAGAGAGGTGCAGCTGTGTTTTTCTTTTTTTTTGTTTTACTTTTTGTCAAAATTTGATCTTTTTTTCTCTCTCTCTTTTTTTTTTTCTCCCCCCTTTTTTGATTTGATCTTTGCGTTACTGCATTTCAAGTATTAAAAATACTTGTACGTGGGAACATTTTGGGCGCGAACGTCCTTAATTATAAAAGAAGGTCCAGGTTTCACTTTTTCTTATGCTGCCTTTTTCATTGTAACCGTTTTGTAGAGCCTGAAATCAATAAAGTCGAGACTAAAGGTCACAAAAACATTACATGTAAGCAGAAAACAGAAAATTGAAATCAAAATCAATTGGTAATATTAAATTTGGTCATTCATTCTTCAAAACCCGTTGATTGAATAACCATACGCACACCGGGCTTTCACGGTTTAACTCCTTCTCTTTATATCCAGCTTTTTCATGAAATCCAAAGAAGATGTGTAGAGTGTATTTCCTTGGTGCAAACGTATTCTGAATGGATCACCGCCAAAAAGACTGCCCGTAGCAATTCACTTTAACTAAATGAAGTAAATCTTGATTTGTACAGAATTTCGGAGTATAAACATCAACATTTCTCGCCACCATTTGTGTTACTAAGAGGTCAGATTTATCATATATATTGAGCTTTCCAATATTATTGTTCTTATTCCACTAAAAATAATCACAAAACTGATATTCTGCTTTATTTAGTAAAAGCAAAATAATGGGGGCTCGGGCGTGCCCCACCCCTAGATCTGCCACTGATAAGCATATATTAAAAATGATGTTTTATCAACCATAACAGACTCTACTCTTTGTCTCTACTCTACATCTCATGTTCCCATATTTGAAGGGGTCTTTGCCGCTTAACTTTATCTTTTTGTAATTTTCTTCTTTGGCATTTTTCCTTTTCATCATTCTCTTTTATTAAATCCAGCATTCTCTTTGCTTCTGTTGCATGGACTGAAGGCACTGACAAGGCTGGCTTCAGTTCCTTCGCTTGTCTTAAAGGATAAAACTTTGACCATAACGAACTCTTCGAACCCTCGACTTTTCTCCCACTCGCATGTTGAGGCCCACGCCAGAGTTGCGAAGTCCTCGACAAATTGGGCAACACTTCACCACAGCAACCTTGAATTGTTTCCTATATTCCGAGTGGAATGCCACGTAAATTATTGGATTCATCGCACTGTTTGCGTAAGCAAGTAGCGTTCCTCCAAACCACAGAAACTCAGGAGGACATATGTGCAGCATGAAATAGTTCATGAACAGAACCACATGTTGTGGAAGCCAACAAACTGCAAACGCCGTGACGCTGACGATGAGCATCTTGGTCACCTGCACCGTCATGCGTGTTCTTCTGTGGGAATTGGCGAATGACGAGATTTGCTTCTTCGCTTGTCGCCTCCACAGCTTGATGCCAATGCATAAATACAACATGAAGATGGCAATGAGTGGGCATGCGTAAATAAGTACGAAGAACACGATCTGAAACACTTGAGAAGCTCTTGTCGTATCAAGTGGGGACCAGTCCTCAACGCAGTAGAACACTCCGTCGCCATAGTAATCGACTATTTGGTATTGAAGAAAAACGGGATCGTGATTAGAAAGGAACAAAGCCATATACCCGCCACTATTACTTTGGCCAGCTTAAAAGTTATGATTCGCTTAAACGGAAATAAAAATCGAGCAAAATCTCTCGACAGCAATTGCTGTCATGGTGAAAATAGAACAAACAACGCAAAGATTGAGCACCACAATGATTCCGATACAGTAGATTTTTCCAGCGATACCGCCAAATGCTTCATCGTTGCCAGTGACTTCGGTCTTCAATAACACAGACATGTTAAAAACTGTTATCAAGAGATCGACGAGGGCCAAGTTGACAATTAAATAATGGGTCACCGTGTGAAGCTTGATGTTGTTTCTTACGACGTACAAGACAAAGATGTTCCCGACGAGTGATAAGACGATAACCATAAGGACACTTGTTGCTCGGACCGACTGCTGCCAGAGGGTCATATTCGGAAAGGGACATGACTGGCCTCTCTCCTCATACTCTGCTGTGATGTTGGTTGTGTTGTTCATCTTGAGTTGTGTTTATCTATCCAAGTGAGATGTTACATTAGACACGGGGATAACTACATCGTCAAAAATCATCAGTTGTGTCGAATTTTAGCTGTAATGTTAAAACCGGTGTTTTTTCGCCTACTTGTTGTGCTACAAACTTCGTCCAAAATTGTCGCTTAGTTTATATGGAAGAACTTTGAATCTCTATCAGAGTTGCCATTATTACACGAACAGATTCATTGTGAAGTCAGCTGCTAACATAGATTAAAATCTACCTTCCTTTTCTACCTTTGTTTTCATAAGAAGCTTTAATTGTTCTCTTTATCGTTCTGATTCGTCTGTTTAAGATTACAGGCAATCAATTTTCTTTGAGGTAAATGTCATTTTTAATGTCTCATATCTAATTGAGTCATATGATTCTAGGTGTAATGGGTATTGAATGGAAACGTTGTCGTAACAGCTTCGAGCTTTTCTGTTACGCGATTGGTCCCTTAAATTAGTTTCGAAGTCCTGCCAACGTTATTCATTGTCTATTTGCTGAGGGTTGTATTTTCTTTTTGAGCCTATTACCTTAGAAGATTATCTCCTCAGTCCTTTTATTAGGCACCACATCGGCAAAACACAGATACAACTTATTCTACGATATGCTTCCCTTTATTGCTTGTCTGTCAAGCAAGAGGTTCAGCTGAAGATAATCACGTTATCAGATTGGTTTCACGAGTAATCCAATCTTCCTTTCTTTCGTCTTGTTCATCATATCAAACATTTTCTCAACGACCACGTTTTTTTGTCCGCAGATTCAGCAATATAGGCTTTATTATTTTCCTTCTTGTTAGTTAATTTGTTTGTTTTTGTTACTGTTCATAAGTTGACCAAAACTCGGTCCATATGAAAATGAAAAAAGAAAGAAAAAGATCGGGGTAAACAATATCTATATATGGTTCTCACAGTTTGGTCAATATTTTAAATTGTCTCGTCGCTAAGGACATATTTTTATTCCTTTGATCCTGCCTGTGAACTAACATGGCTGACAGCTAGTGGAAATTAAATTTTTCCGGAAAAAAATGAGAACGTAAAAAGCGATCAACAATACGTTTTATGCAGGAAATTGCTGGTGTAATTAAAACTTGATCACAAGCAGAATATGCCAAGTGTCTGTAAGTCATAAAATCGTTCAAAACAAAGTGAAGTATTAGTCTTTAAATAACTTAGAACAATTTTGAAAAAGGAATGGTTTTCGATCAATTGCAGGCCTAGATTTTAGTTTGACTGGGGCAATAATTCCGCTAGTATATACATGAAGTTCTTATATAGATAAACAATGGGGCAAGATGCCACAAAGATCATGCGATTATGCAATACGATCGTTGACGTATCTAACAAACTAGCTCACAAGAAGAAAATTAATAGAGCGGAAGGTAGAATATATCTTTACAAGCTATGAACAAGGTTTCAAGGAAGTGAAAAAGGACAACTAACCTTCGTTTTCCACAGCGAGAATAGTGCAGCTCACTCCAACAAATGTTGTTATTTCCTTGACTGCCAGCCTTATTGTAAGAAAAAATGCAAAAACCGGCGAGACATTCGTTTAAGTTGCCAAGCCATATTAACTGTGTTTACTAGAAGAGTGACGTCCTGTCGACAGGTGAACAACATGGGTTCAATTACTTACTTTTCCTCTAAGGTTGGCTGTCAATACGTCGAAACGAAAAGGTTTAGTTTCATTGATGCGCACTTAAATTGGTGGCAGTTTGGACAAATTATGTTGCACCAACTTCTACGGGTATTCAGAAATTTTTTAGTAATAGCATTTCCTTTTCACTATAATTGCCAGATTCGTGTTATTGTGGCGGTTCTCCAAGCGGCCACTAAGAAATGAAACTTTGTTTAATCTGTCATTCTCATTAAACTGAAAACAACTAAGTTTTTAATACGAGATACCCAGGAAGAAATTTGAAAAAAATGGATCTGTTTACATTTTAATTAACACAACACCCATGTGTGTGCAATTTTGGGTTTTATAAATAATCGGAATGCATCTCATTGTCCTTTGTCCTTTGAAAAACGAAAACTCTGAAGTACTCTTTTGCGGATGTTCTCCTAGAAGGTTAAATTGAGCTTCGATTGGCTGTAAAATTAATTAGGACTGAGTACAAGCGAGGCACCAGAAGACGTACTATTAAAATTGATTTCAGTGAATCGACACAAAAGCGAAACTTTGAAGACCTCCCGCGTTTGATGGGAAGACAAAACTTACACAGCACCTGTTTTGTCAGTCGTTTCACTTCAGGGAGATGTTTGAGATCATTTTGGGGAATTTTATTTAAAAAGCTCGCGCCAACATATTTTTAAACTCCGATAACACCTCCGTTGAAGAATTGTTTTGACACAACTAGCCGTTAATCGCATCAATAACAAAACTTCTTGATTATGATCGTTTTCTCTCCGCGACCTTATTTTCACCTAGTTGCCGCGCGACCCACATTGGTTTCCAATTACAGTATCTAATTAACAGCTTTTTGGTTATAAGACATTGCACTGACTTGCAATAGGACACCTGCGTTATTCCCACGGTAACTGCAGTTTTTACAACTTTTGGAAACTACCATTGACGATCTCAAACATGTTACTGATACAATTGATTTTTGATATCAGTACACCGTTTTGCTGTTCATTTAAAGAAAATACGCAATCATTTGCACTGAAAATCAGGCAATAATGCGAAAATACATTCATTTGCGCCAATCGGCATTCAGTTGCGCGAAATGCACCCTCAACAAGGATATCTGCATAATTGTAAACATTCATTGGTGGATCCGCCGACTAATTTGACAATGTTATGACGAAATTCATTGTGTTTTTATGATAACAAATTTTCAAATTGTCTGCTCTCGTTCGTTGACGCATCGCATAAATTATAAATCCACATGTCTGTCCGCTTATTGAACGATAAAAATGAACCAATAAGCGTGCAAGAATTTTTGTAGTTATCGTATAAAACAAATTTGCAAATTAGAAAAGTCTTTCGAGAACTTCTTTTAAGCGAAAAAAGTGAGTCCCGCTTTCCATAAGTTTCAAAACTATAGCGCGCGTAATTGACGTGCGAATGGCGAAGGTATCCAGCTACAAGGAAACGATTACAATAATTTTGTGATTGGATACCTGTAATTGGACACCCAAGTGATTGCGCGCCGATTACCCGACCAATTGGCGCGCCAAAGAACCACTCACGATCGAGAATTTTGTTATAGATACGATTAATTATCAAATATATTATTGATACGATTAATTACTAATTCCATCTCGGGTCGACATAATCAGGGAGCAATCGTGATTGTAACTTCAAACCTGGCGCAGTGCGCACCTCTGATTTTGAATTGCATGACTGGTACTTATTGTTGTCTAAGTAGATAACTAAGGCAAGGGCGGATCCAGGATTTTGAAATGGGGTGAATTTTTGTAATAATGTCAGAGAAATCAAATATTATTTCAATATTTGAGGGATAGAAAAAAAAAAAACAAAAGAAAAAAAGAGGGGGCTCAGAAAAGGGGGATGAAAATTCACCCATTTCACCTCCCCTGGATCCGCGTCTGTAAGGATGGCGTTCCTTTCAAGTCATCTGGATCAGGATAACTGTTTCAGGATTTTTCAGATTATGGCGTATCAAAGGAACCTATGAATCTATTCTGGTCACCGTTTCAACGGTCCCTTTGATACACCTTAATCTGAGGGGTCTTTCTGCCTATACTAGAAGCAATTCTAACGTCTTTCTTTTTCAAAGTGAGTGTGACAGAAAGTAAACTATACTGATTTATACGAGAACTACGTGCTCTGCTTCAAAGCAGAGTCAAGCAGACTAGTTTCGAGATAGAGTTCTTGACGATTTCCTTCAACAGAATTCGTAGGGCTGGCATTTTCTCAGTATAATCATAGAATATCATCAGGTAAGGTTACCTGCTCTACGGCATGTTTTTGGTCGTTTTGTCGAATTGCAGTGTGAGATCGATGCTACCTGACTTTCCACAGACTGTGTACGAGAGCTTGTTGTTTTTAGTTTCATCTGTCAGTGTTTAGTAAACACACAAAAGTATCTACCCTTTTTGCTCTTACACATTTACCGGACGCTAAATGCTGCTTTAACTGTGATAAAACCCCTTGCTATAAACTTTGGGGATGAGCGGTTAAAGGGGCATTTTTCCACGATATTTGGTAACTTTATAAAAAGTCTAAAAGAAATAAAGCTAGCCGACGGTATACTTTCGCATCAATTGAATTCGCAAAAACCAATGATTTGTTATTGGGGGAGGGGAAGACTATATGAAG
>JAHPZR010055423.1:0-44183 GCA_019787425.1 Platygyra sinensis | reverse complement strand
AGACTTCTGCTACAACAAAGACTTCCGCTCGTCTAAAAATAACTTTCGTGGACATGACATATCCCAAGGGCTGGACCGGAAGCCTCTCTCTCTGTCCGCCTCATTTTCTCTTGCTCGTATGCATTGCACACGGTAGTAATGTGCTTCTAAATGAAGACATCCCCGCTCAATAAGATACCAGCACAACACATAACATTGTCATTACTCATTCTAGGTATGTTGTAGTTTCGCGAATGTACAAACCGCGTTCTGCTCCAAACAGCCCACTGTATAT
The DNA here is from genome assembly GCA_019787425.1 of Platygyra sinensis. Lineage (NCBI taxonomy): Eukaryota > Metazoa > Cnidaria > Anthozoa > Scleractinia > Merulinidae > Platygyra > Platygyra sinensis. Next base: position 43,909 of record JAHPZR010055423.1, on the reverse strand, counting down.
TACAAAACTATTAGAGGATGTCGTTAACGACTGTGACAGTGCTGGGTATGTCAGAACTCTTTTTCACACCCAGGATGTTGTCGATCCGCTTTTATTTACTACTTCTGGAGAAGAACATGTCATCCCAAAAGAGGCGATAACCTTGTTGAACGGGTCCACTGACACCACCTCATGCAATGAAGCTGATGAAGAACCTTTTGCCGAGAACTACTTTGAGGAGCAAGGTGACGAAGATTCGATTGACCACGGACTTTGGTCGGGCCGCAAAGGAAGCGAAAGATGCAGTGAACAACAAGTTTCTCTTCTACTAAGATCTGTCTTATTCATTTTTAGGTATGTAGTATTCTGTTTTAGGATGATTCTTGGTATTAAGTATCACACATTTTACGATTTTAAGGTATATTGGTATCTTGTGGGGAAAATATTGGGTATTAGGGTATTAGGGTATTAGGGTATTAGGGTATTAAATTGACTTAATGAACCAGATTCTCTAATCAGGTTAAAGGGAAAGCTGTTCCAAAGGATTGCGGCGCTAAAACTATTTTCCATGTAATTAGTTTCCCGAAAGAAAATGAGCCTCATTTTCTTTCGGTCTTTTTTTTTAACCGAGTCCTTCAGAGTATATTTGATTCATTTCGCGTTACAAATTTAGAAGTGAGCCATTGAGAAACCAGACCGTTTAAAAACATTAAAACCACTACGGCTTTATTTCTTAATTTGACGTTGAGTCTTTCCAGCTGAGTTTTGTGAAACAAGGAATCGGCATCAGCGTCATAGCGTGTTATTACTCGTGCAGCACGGTTTTGTTGTTTACTGTAATTACTGTATTGACACAACGTTGCCAAAGCAATTTTGTAATTTTGCATATTAAATTAAAAACTAACGCTAAAAATTTACGTCAAATTAAGCTATGCAGTACCCTGGGTGCCAGAGGTTTTTCTTGCGCGGTTTCCGGTGTCGGTCATGTCTCTATTGTGACCCGCGCGAAAAACCTCTGGAGCAGAGCGCGATTTCTTTGAGGGCGCCGAGCCAATGACAAGGCAGTTTAAATCTAAAAAGTCCAGAATCTGGACTAGAAAGCTGATTGGCTCCTAATGACCTCCCAAGGGTTTTCTAATCTAAAAGACACGGCAGTTCCCCCGCCAGGAAAACTAATAGGGGTGAAAACAAAACGTCCGACTAGAAACCCTGTCTGTATACGAGAGATCCATGTGAAGGTTTGTGGAGTTTGCCCCCGCAGACAAAGAAATCCTAGGTACGGCCCTGGTTAGTGTTTTGTTTTGGCTCATTTCTACTGCAAGTTTCTTGCAGCTATCTGATCGAGCTTATGTTCCTCGAGCTCGATGTTTGGGATTATTCCTCCTTTGATCGTTCTGGTACCACAGGATTAAAATATAGCTCTTTACGCGCAAGTCTGTTGACTGCGAGCTTGAACAACGTTTTGAATGTGCATGTTCACCATTTGTAGCTTCTCATTTCCAACAAATAATATTTAAGTTCGTAATATTCTTTAAATCTGCCACTTCGTTGACAGTCGCCTCGAATTTTTCGATCCCTCGATAGCACTTGACAAAGAATACGCGGCCCGACGGACAGATTGTCGTCCTCGACAGTCAAAAGTGTCGAGATTCTTTCGCAAATCTTCACCATTACACTTAACATTCGCGTCACATAAACGGCACTACAGCGAAGCCTTCGAATCAGGAAACTTTTCACCGAAGTAGTTTTAATTCCTGGGAAAGCCATGAAAGCAAACCAAACGTTATGTCATGCGAATGTAATAATCGAAATCCACATGTCATCTGTCATGTCTTCACGTGAAAGTCCACGTGTTCACAGTGGGTGATTCCTCGCTGTGCTTGGTTTAAATATGATCCGATCAAATTGATCAAAGTTCAACGAGCACGGTGAATCAAGTCGCTCTGAGCCAGAGGTTTTTCTCGCGACTTCGCCGCTCGTGCAGTGACAACGGCCTTCGGCCGCCATTTCCATCCGTTGCGCGAGAAAAACCTCTGGTACCCAGGGTAGCTATGCAGTTATTTTATCAACCATGATATGATGTAATGCAAACCATGCACCAGTGTTATAATTACTTGTTCTGTCGCACATGGAACCATGCTAACAAGGAAGTATTTACAACATAGCCTGCGAACAGGCTCCCAGCGAGGTCGGAAAAAAAAATTCGGCGAGCAAGTGGAAGTCGGAGCGTCGTGACTCCGCGAGCGAAGCGAGTGGGGACGCGGGGGAGCCTGTAGACATTGTTTTCAATGTACTGTTCCGCCCCTTGGTGATTAGCCTGTTATATATCTGTCAAGGAGGCAATTAAACCTGTCAAATTGATGGGTTTCCCCGCGCTGATGAATCGGCCTTTTATAACAATCTACAGTAATGATTGGTAAATAACGTACACAGGCCAAACACGACTCGTACGAGAAAAGGAGAAAACTAGAGCCGTTAGATCGTGCTAGGTGGCAAATTATCAGAACTAAGCCGAACAATGGCACATACAACACGCAACACAGTCGGCAGACTTGCGCGTAATGAGTTAAATTTAAATCCTGTGGTACTAGAACAATCAAAGGAGAAATAAACCTTGACATCGAGCTCCAGGAACATAAGCTCAATCAGATAGCTGCAAGAAACATTAGAATTTCTCAAGACAAGCCTATAGCTTTCTCGAAGTCTGAGATACGGCGTCTCCAAAGGAAAACGTAGGAGGGCAAATATGACACCCGTGATAAGAATCTACCTACTGTACTTGCAAACAGTTCTAATCATAGCCGAGCCCGGCGTCACAATATACACGTTCACAGTAAATGTCATATTTTGTCCCTTAAAAGCAAACACTTGGAGACTTTAAAACAAATCTTGCTATAGAAATGAGCCAAAACAATACACTAACACATGGCAAATTATAGAGGTGTCAAACTTAACGAAGCAACACGTAGATAACAGCGGAAATCATGCAGACCTATGACTTCTTAAAATTTGCCGCCTAGCACGATCTAACGGGTCTAGTTTTCTCCTTATAACACAATACGAAATGCCTTTCATAAACAAGAGTGAAGCGACAAAAAGGTCGAAAGACCGAAAAATAAACGGCAAATCTACAAATGGCACGAACCGTAGGAGTCGTGTTTGGCCTGTCTATTTTGTTAATTACCATCATAGACGCGGCTTGAAAAATTAGGCTCTTCCCGAAACCAGTCGGTAGAATTCCGAAAACATCGCGCTTCTACGCCACAGTTTCCTGCTCGCGTTTCAAACCAGAGATACGACGAAAATGTTGCCAAGAATTGCTCAAAGCTGCTTCAAATTCGTCGTCATTGAACTGTGCATTGCACGCGGAAGCAGTTGTTGACAGTCTCGGCAAGAATTATGCTAATTTACAAGCAGTTGTCAAGATCTGTCAATTATTTATCTCAGAGCTGTCAACAGTCATCTATTCAACCAATCAGATCTTAATACCAGGAGCTGGTATCATGGAACGGCGGCATCAATGGAATGTCTACAGGCTCCCCTGCGCACTCCCTCCTCACCAGACCGCCCTCGGCTCGTCCCGCTCGCCCTAAACTAGACTACACTCGGCCATCTCGCCCTAAACCCAACCAAACCGGGAGCCTGTTCGCAGGCTATTACAACAAAGAAAATCCTCGGTCTTTGAAAGAGCCAGCGGGATCCCTCATGCCTGCGCGACACATTGACATCTTTCTTTCATCGCGTTATCCAAGACAAAGAAACTACACCTACCATATGTCGGTTTACTCAGTTGATATTGCGCAAATCAGGAAAAAAATGCGTCGTTTTTCTGCCGCTCGATCGCATGCCCTTTCAACTTCTCGCAGGCTCCGGGTCGCAGGCTAAGAAAAGAAAGAGACTGCTCACAGTCTGGGTTAAAGTCTCTCGCTTCGTTATACCATACCCTGTTTAGGACAGGTTTTAACCCATTTAGGACAGAGGCAAGTCGAATTGTATACCCTGTTTAGGACAGCGAGGCCAAAAAAACATACCCTACCCAGCGTCACGACCCCATATAGCCCAAATAAGGGAGTACCCCCCTCCCCCCCCCCCCCGGGAGTCAACTGCGCCATGAAATCGTCTGTGCGTAAGATCGTGGTAAAATTCTCACGTGGAAAGTGATCTCTTTCCGTTCGTGACCTTGAATGATTACAAAAGCAACTAAAGACCGCAAAGAGAAAAAAACATACCTACTTGTTTTATGGCGACGTCAAGCGCACGTCGAAAACGAAAGCGTCTGACAGTGTGCGATTCTCGAGTCCAAAGTGAGGTGTGGGTCCCACAATTTTTTACCCCTTCGCCAGCACTCACTTTCATATTGAAATTACTAGTTTATTCTTTAGTCTTGGTCCAAAGTGAGATCGTTTGCCCAGCAAATAGCTGGAAAGCTAGTTGCGGCGCTATGAATAACACAAAATAATTATCTAATGAAAACAAAAAAACCTTAAACTAATAGAAAACCTTGCAGATTGCAACTAACAATATATGGAACAAAGAAGTTAGGTGATTTAATAAATCAGGGATCTTATGAAAACTTGAGGAATGAAAGACTTATGCAACTTATTAAATTTAATGATTCTTTCAAATTGTACAAAGGCTCGTGCAATCTTGAAAGAATTTTCAAACATCACTCCCTGCTTGAAATAAATTCGTCATTGCATTCGCAGTCATGCTGTTACTTTTACTGGAACTAAGACCTCGTCCAAACTACACCAGAGAAAATTGAAAACGCAGCTTTATTTTTATTGGTTAGGCCAACCGTCCACACTAATTCGTTTTGAACACAGAGCTTTTCAAAAAGCCTCCTCAAACCGGGGCAATTTGAAGACGCCGGCTCAGTCGCTTAGTGTTGGCTGAAACATTATTAGCAAGGAACTTTTCGGAAAAGATATCATCACGATAATTATATTTGTTCCCTGCCCCGACTTTTCCTCAAACACAAATCCAAAATGACTTAGTACCGGCTGTTATTGCGTTTTGAAGTTTCTCCAGCTTAGCAGTGAAAAACATTTGAAGCATTTTTTGGACTGACAATGCCGTTCTTAAAATTCACCAGCAGAGCTAGAGTGCATATTTTTAAAGAATTTTATATTTTTTAACGTTTATAAATAAAAGCTGACTCTTTCCGCGTTTACTCATTACCCTGTTTATACGCAACACCGTTAATGTGCTCTTATATATTATAGTATTTCTCTCCGAAAGAAACATACAAAATTAATTTTCAAAAGAGAAAGATTCAAAATCTCTTATTTTTTTTTTCTTAACGTATTTTGAAACGATTTTGCTTTAATCGCAGTACTGATTGATTCACATTGAAATGAAAAAAAAAATTCTTCACAACCGTAGTTTAAAGTCGAAAAGTGATTACAAAATGGATTTTAGTTATTTTAAAAGAAAGCTTTAATGCCGTGTTTGTATGAAATTTTTCATCATGGTTCTTAACAAATCTTCCTTTTCCATCTTAAGCGCCCCTTATACTTGGTTAACATTACTATGACCGGAGTGTACTGGGGTATTTACAGCCTCTTTCGGTGTTACGTTCAATGATTGTCGAATTGTGATAAGCATGATAGGATGCAACTTTTAAGAGTTAGAAATGTTGTGGTGAGAGTCCAGGGCAACCTTAACTTTTGGAAAATATTCGAAGTATTTTAGTAATGTTGTTAATCAACACTTGTCATAACATTTATCTTACAACAACAAATTTAGAGTTCAACAGTAATCTAAGACTCGTGACGTTCTTCGATAAGTCTCACTCAACGGACCCACAGATTTAATGAGTAGGACTGGGATGGATTACCATATGAATAAGCTTCATAACCAAAGTCAAACTCAATTTCAGTAATATCTTTGTAAACATAGGAAGTAGCGTCTGCTTCTGTTATTCCAATCCCGTGATCAGCACGTCGACAAGCATTTCCTCCTCCACCAATCATCATCACTGATCCATCACCAGAAGCCGATGTTGTTGGCACTTTGGATGTTTCCACTGCACTCAGCCTGTTGAAACCCGTCTGTTGACTTGTACTGACCGCCATATTGAACCGTGCAGCTTCCCACGCACTGGTTACTGGCCCAAACTTTGCCATTTCTAAAGTCGCCATAACTTGTGATTTTTGATCGGAATGTTTGTCCAGCCAAACAGTTATCTGTGGTCTGTAACAAAGGAGTATGACTGGGGTCATCACTGCGTGTGATCTTAAACTCCCTGCCGCTGACCAACCAAAAGGCGGGTGAGATCATGTCTGCGTTTATAAATGGATTAGCTGTTGTTCCCATGGCAACTTGTCGATCATACCACCAGCTACCATCGTCACGCATCCAGTTCTTGTTGTCATTAATTGAGAATCTGGCGATAAGACTCCAACCTTTTCTATCTGATGTCATGTCACAACAGACCTGCAAACGAAAAGTGTATTTTGTTTTGCTTAAAGCGTTGTCTTTCTGTTCCTGTAAATATAATCGATATGTGTATAATGTGCTCATTATCATGCTAACACGACGGCTTAAATAAGTACGTCCCGAAGTATATCATACCGTGGAAACAAACAGACAAGAAAACAGTTACAATTATTTTATCTTCTCCTATTAGGACTGCAATGAAACAATTCAACAGAGAAATGATTTAGTAATCGCTAAATCTATATGCATTTTTCAATTGAGTTTTAACCGTTGCATTTTACTGTTACATTTGTTAAGTCTATTTCTGGGAATTTCCACTCTAGCAAAATCAAGAAACTACCGAAAGCACTAAACAATAACAAACAGATTGCTAGCAGAGGCTCTCGATAACTGCAATAAGAACCAAAATTTGTGAGGAATTCATTTAACACAAAAATTATTTTCACAAACATGCAGAACTTTGACCTCACCGCAAACGGAGCATTCTAATTCCGAGCTGGATTTAAACTATAGATGTCATCAGATTTCCTCCTAAGTATTCTTTCTGGATCTGGTCACATGACGCACCTGGGAAGTCAACATAAAAGTTAAACGTGGTAGCCTGAAATGTCCGTCATGTCCCTCCTTCAGCCTAATCCCCGGATAAGACTCTCGAGCCCAGGATTAAGCTGAAGGTGTGAGATGACTGACATGTTAGACCATATACAGTCGGCCGATCTGGTCCTACGACGCATGCGCGCCTGGATAAGTAGCATAAAAACCGGGTCAGCCAATACTGTATCAGGTGCACTTGGAACAACCTACTTTTGGTGAATTTAAGCCAAAAAGTATGGATTTTATTAAATCCCTTGACACCAGCTCTAACTCTCAGTCTTACAGTAAATTGAACACCAGGAAAATAAAGTTCCCTTAAATAAGCATTATCATTTTACTTCTGTTATTTCTTTGATGTTTAAGCTTTATTTTGGAGTTTTTTTTCTTACAATAAAATCGCAGTCCACAAGGGTATCTAGAATAAGCCCACCGTTAAAATCACAATAATGTTTTGAAATTCTTTTTGGGACGCTAGAATAAAAGGACTATAATAAAATAATTCCAAAGAAACACGAATATAAGGAATCGATACAAAACCTTTTAGAGTCACAATCACCGTAGTTAGTGTTTCCCTTAGTCCAAAGCGATTTCTGGAGCGACAGATGTAGTCCCCAACAGTGTTTTCTTAGCCGTGTTGACTTCCACGCATCCGTTTTCCTGAAAAGCTGGAGGCATATGAGAAGACTGTTGAACACGTAACCACTCTATCCTGGGACGAGGAGAGCCTGTAGCTTCACAACAAAGACTAATGGTGGATCCTCGCTTTAAGACAACTTGTGAAGAAGGCTTCTTGGTGAATACCGGCAGTTCTAAAAAAAGAAAATAAGTAATTCATGAATCACTTTATATAGTTACATGTACGTCAATAAGAGAACGGAAAATGGAGTTATGTGTTACCATGACTAGAATGTTTAAACTTAAAGGAGGATCGAGAGACACTAAAGCTAAAGCTAGTATTACAATATCTGGAATTTTAGGGAAAAAATGGAGAAAATATGAAGCAAAAACGGACTGCTTTTTGGCACTACAAAAACGAAAGTATCTACCTTTCAAAAGTTAATTGCTGATAACCTTCAGAATTCCATGACCAGTATGTGCCGTGCACATGTATGATCCAACATGAGACCTTTGTACATTGTTGATATGCAGTACACAATCTTTCACAGTGGTATCTTTGAGCAAGGCACCTCCAAGCTTACTCCACGTTATCTGTTTAGTGTCTGACCGTCAACCCAGCAGTAAAATATTACCGTTGTGTTGATAAAGACTTCCTGGGACACTGGATATATATTGATTTTTGGGTCAACAATGCATTCTCCCTTTGGTCCCCTGAAGGCCCGTATAGCCTCTGTTCCCCTTGTTCCCTTTCGAGTCAATCGAGCCCCTTTCTCCTGGCCGGCCAAATGGTCCAACACCACGTCTTATCCCAGGAATCCCACGAGGCCCCCCCGCGCCCATGTCGCTCTTAATTCCCTGGGGTCCTTGACGCCCTTGCTTTCCACTTGGGCCAGGAGCTCCTATAGGACTCGAAGGTCCCTGTGGCCCGGTTACCCCAGGGGCTCCCTTTTCCCCCTTGTGTACCCGTGTGAACCGGGATCACCTTTGGGACCTGGGAGTCCTTCTTGGCAAATCTTGTCTTTGCTGGTGCACGCTTGACTTAATTTATCCTTTATTTCTTGGCTGACTTCTTGTAAAGATATCCTTGGAGTATTTTGTGTCTGGGGTGCATCTTTTTCGTTTCTTTGGCGATGTCCTGAAAGTGAAAGACGTTGCCGGCGTTATTTCGAGAATCTACCCAGTGACATACAGACAGTGACCAAATTAATTACACTCCTTGTGGAGTGGTCTATTTTAGACCTCTAGACTGGATTATTAAGTTAGTAAAACCAGTATTGAATAGTAGAATTCAAATTATTCTTCAATTATTTCGGGCAGCCACGGATGAACGACGGAAGCAAACGAACTCTTCTATCTGTACAAGAAGTCAGCCAAGAAATAAAGGATAAATTAAGTCAAGCGTGCACCAGCAAAGACAAGATTTGCCAAGAAGGACTCCCAGGTCCCAAAGGTGATCCCGGTTCACACGGGTACACAAGGGGGAAAAGGGAGCCCCTGGGGTAACCGGGCCACAGGGACCTTCGAGTCCTATAGGAGCTCCTGGCCCAAGTGGAAAGCAAGGGCGTCAAGGACCCCAGGGAATTAAGAGCGACATGGGCGCGGGGGGGCCTCGTGGGATTCCTGGGATAAGACGTGGTGTTGGACCATTTGGCCGGCCAGGAGAAAGGGGCTCGATTGACTCGAAAGGGAACAAGGGGAACAGAGGCTATACGGGCCTTCAGGGGACCAAAGGGAGAATGCATTGTTGACCCAAAAATCAATATATATCCAGTGTCCCAGGAAGTCTTTATCAACACAACGGTAATATTTTACTGCTGGGTTGACGGTCAGACACTAAACAGATAACGTGGAGTAAGCTTGGAGGTGCCTTGCTCAAAGATACCACTGTGAAAGATTGTGTACTGCATATCAACAATGTACAAAGGTCTCATGTTGGATCATACATGTGCACGGCACATACTGGTCATGGAATTCTGAAGGTTATCAGCAATTAACTTTTGAAAGGTAGATACTTTCGTTTTTGTAGTGCCAAAAAGCAGTCCGTTTTTGCTTCATATTTTCTCCATTTTTTCCCTAAAATTCCAGATATTGTAATACTAGCTTTAGCTTTAGTGTCTCTCGATCCTCCTTTAAGTTTAAACATTCTAGTCATGGTAACACATAACTCCATTTTCCGTTCTCTTATTGACGTACATGTAACTATATAAAGTGATTCATGAATTACTTATTTTCTTTTTTTAGAACTGCCGGTATTCACCAAGAAGCCTTCTTCACAAGTTGTCTTAAAGCGAGGATCCACCATTAGTCTTTGTTGTGAAGCTACAGGCTCTCCTCGTCCCAGGATAGAGTGGTTACGTGTTCAACAGTCTTCTCATATGCCTCCAGCTTTTCAGGAAAACGGATGCGTGGAAGTCAACACGGCTAAGAAAACACTGTTGGGGACTACATCTGTCGCTCCAGAAATCGCTTTGGACTAAGGGAAACACTAACTACGGTGATTGTGACTCTAAAAGGTTTTGTATCGATTCCTTATATTCGTGTTTCTTTGGAATTATTTTATTATAGTCCTTTTATTCTAGCGTCCCAAAAAGAATTTCAAAACATTATTGTGATTTTTAACGGTGGGCTTATTCTAGATACCCTTGTGGACTGCGATTTTATTGTAAGAAAAAAAACTCCAAAATAAAGCTTAAACATCAAAGAAATAACAGAAGTAAAATGATAATGCTTATTTAAGGGAACTTTATTTTCCTGGTGTTCAATTTACTGTAAGACTGAGAGTTAGAGCTGGTGTCAAGGGATTTAATAAAATCCATACTTTTTGGCTTAAATTCACCAAAAGTAGGTTGTTCCAAGTGCACCTGATACAGTATTGGCTGACCCGGTTTTTATGCTACTTATCCAGGCGCGCATGCGTCGTAGGACCAGATCGGCCGACTGTATATGGTCTAACATGTCAGTCATCTCACACCTTCAGCTTAATCCTGGGCTCGAGAGTCTTATCCGGGGATTAGGCTGAAGGAGGGACATGACGGACATTTCAGGCTACCACGTTTAACTTTTATGTTGACTTCCCAGGTGCGTCATGTGACCAGATCCAGAAAGAATACTTAGGAAGGAAATCTGATGACATCTATAGTTTAAATCCAGCTCGGAATTAGAATGCTCCGTTTGCGGTGAGGTCAAAGTTCTGCATGTTTGTGAAAATAATTTTTGTGTTAAATGAATTCCTCACAAATTTTGGTTCTTATTGCAGTTATCGAGAGCCTCTGCTAGCAATCTGTTTGTTATTGTTTAGTGCTTTCGGTAGTTTCTTGATTTTGCTAGAGTGGAAATTCCCAGAAATAGACTTAACAAATGTAACAGTAAAATGCAACGGTTAAAACTCAATTGAAAAATGCATATAGATTTAGCGATTACTAAATCATTTCTCTGTTGAATTGTTTCATTGCAGTCCTAATAGGAGAAGATAAAATAATTGTAACTGTTTTCTTGTCTGTTTGTTTCCACGGTATGATATACTTCGGGACGTACTTATTTAAGCCGTCGTGTTAGCATGATAATGAGCACATTATACACATATCGATTATATTTACAGGAACAGAAAGACAACGCTTTAAGCAAAACAAAATACACTTTTCGTTTGCAGGTCTGTTGTGACATGACATCAGATAGAAAAGGTTGGAGTCTTATCGCCAGATTCTCAATTAATGACAACAAGAACTGGATGCGTGACGATGGTAGCTGGTGGTATGATCGACAAGTTGCCATGGGAACAACAGCTAATCCATTTATAAACGCAGACATGATCTCACCCGCCTTTTGGTTGGTCAGCGGCAGGGAGTTTAAGATCACACGCAGTGATGACCCCAGTCATACTCCTTTGTTACAGACCACAGATAACTGTTTGGCTGGACAAACATTCCGATCAAAAATCACAAGTTATGGCGACTTTAGAAATGGCAAAGTTTGGGCCAGTAACCAGTGCGTGGGAAGCTGCACGGTTCAATATGGCGGTCAGTACAAGTCAACAGACGGGTTTCAACAGGCTGAGTGCAGTGGAAACATCCAAAGTGCCAACAACATCGGCTTCTGGTGATGGATCAGTGATGATGATTGGTGGAGGAGGAAATGCTTGTCGACGTGCTGATCACGGGATTGGAATAACAGAAGCAGACGCTACTTCCTATGTTTACAAAGATATTACTGAAATTGAGTTTGACTTTGGTTATGAAGCTTATTCATATGGTAATCCATCCCAGTCCTACTCATTAAATCTGTGGGTCCGTTGAGTGAGACTTATCGAAGAACGTCACGAGTCTTAGATTACTGTTGAACTCTAAATTTGTTGTTGTAAGATAAATGTTATGACAAGTGTTGATTAACAACATTACTAAAATACTTCGAATATTTTCCAAAAGTTAAGGTTGCCCTGGACTCTCACCACAACATTTCTAACTCTTAAAAGTTGCATCCTATCATGCTTATCACAATTCGACAATCATTGAACGTAACACCGAAAGAGGCTGTAAATACCCCAGTACACTCCGGTCATAGTAATGTTAACCAAGTATAAGGGGCGCTTAAGATGGAAAAGGAAGATTTGTTAAGAACCATGATGAAAAATTTCATACAAACACGGCATTAAAGCTTTCTTTTAAAATAACTAAAATCCATTTTGTAATCACTTTTCGACTTTAAACTACGGTTGTGAAGAATTTTTTTTTTCATTTCAATGTGAATCAATCAGTACTGCGATTAAAGCAAAATCGTTTCAAAATACGTTAAGAAAAAAAAAATAAGAGATTTTGAATCTTTCTCTTTTGAAAATTAATTTTGTATGTTTCTTTCGGAGAGAAATACTATAATATATAAGAGCACATTAACGGTGTTGCGTATAAACAGGGTAATGAGTAAACGCGGAAAGAGTCAGCTTTTATTTATAAACGTTAAAAAATATAAAATTCTTTAAAAATATGCACTCTAGCTCTGCTGGTGAATTTTAAGAACGGCATTGTCAGTCCAAAAAATGCTTCAAATGTTTTTCACTGCTAAGCTGGAGAAACTTCAAAACGCAATAACAGCCGGTACTAAGTCATTTTGGATTTGTGTTTGAGGAAAAGTCGGGGCAGGGAACAAATATAATTATCGTGATGATATCTTTTCCGAAAAGTTCCTTGCTAATAATGTTTCAGCCAACACTAAGCGACTGAGCCGGCGTCTTCAAATTGCCCCGGTTTGAGGAGGCTTTTTGAAAAGCTCTGTGTTCAAAACGAATTAGTGTGGACGGTTGGCCTAACCAATAAAAATAAAGCTGCGTTTTCAATTTTCTCTGGTGTAGTTTGGACGAGGTCTTAGTTCCAGTAAAAGTAACAGCATGACTGCGAATGCAATGACGAATTTATTTCAAGCAGGGAGTGATGTTTGAAAATTCTTTCAAGATTGCACGAGCCTTTGTACAATTTGAAAGAATCATTAAATTTAATAAGTTGCATAAGTCTTTCATTCCTCAAGTTTTCATAAGATCCCTGATTTATTAAATCACCTAACTTCTTTGTTCCATATATTGTTAGTTGCAATCTGCAAGGTTTTCTATTAGTTTAAGGTTTTTTTGTTTTCATTAGATAATTATTTTGTGTTATTCATAGCGCCGCAACTAGCTTTCCAGCTATTTGCTGGGCAAACGATCTCACTTTGGACCAAGACTAAAGAATAAACTAGTAATTTCAATATGAAAGTGAGTGCTGGCGAAGGGGTAAAAAATTGTGGGACCCACACCTCACTTTGGACTCGAGAATCGCACACTGTCAGACGCTTTCGTTTTCGACGTGCGCTTGACGTCGCCATAAAACAAGTAGGTATGTTTTTTTCTCTTTGCGGTCTTTAGTTGCTTTTGTAATCATTCAAGGTCACGAACGGAAAGAGATCACTTTCCACGTGAGAATTTTACCACGATCTTACGCACAGACGATTTCATGGCGCAGTTGACTCCCGGGGGGGGGGGGGAGGGGGGTACTCCCTTATTTGGGCTATATGGGGTCGTGACGCTGGGTAGGTATGTTTTTTTGGCCTCGCTGTCCTAAACAGGGTATACAATTCGACTTGCCTCTGTCCTAAATGGGTTAAAACCTGTCCTAAACAGGGTATGGTATAACGAAGCGAGAGACTTTAACCCAGACTGTGAGCAGTCTCTTTCTTTTCTTAGCCTGCGACCCGGAGCCTGCGAGAAGTTGAAAGGGCATGCGATCGAGCGGCAGAAAAACGACGCATTTTTTTCCTGATTTGCGCAATATCAACTGAGTAAACCGACATATGGTAGGTGTAGTTTCTTTGTCTTGGATAACGCGATGAAAGAAAGATGTCAATGTGTCGCGCAGGCATGAGGGATCCCGCTGGCTCTTTCAAAGACCGAGGATTTTCTTTGTTGTAATAGCCTGCGAACAGGCTCCCGGTTTGGTTGGGTTTAGGGCGAGATGGCCGAGTGTAGTCTAGTTTAGGGCGAGCGGGACGAGCCGAGGGCGGTCTGGTGAGGAGGGAGTGCGCAGGGGAGCCTGTAGACATTCCATTGATGCCGCCGTTCCATGATACCAGCTCCTGGTATTAAGATCTGATTGGTTGAATAGATGACTGTTGACAGCTCTGAGATAAATAATTGACAGATCTTGACAACTGCTTGTAAATTAGCATAATTCTTGCCGAGACTGTCAACAACTGCTTCCGCGTGCAATGCACAGTTCAATGACGACGAATTTGAAGCAGCTTTGAGCAATTCTTGGCAACATTTTCGTCGTATCTCTGGTTTGAAACGCGAGCAGGAAACTGTGGCGTAGAAGCGCGATGTTTTCGGAATTCTACCGACTGGTTTCGGGAAGAGCCTAATTTTTCAAGCCGCGTCTATGATGGTAATTAACAAAATAGACAGGCCAAACACGACTCCTACGGTTCGTGCCATTTGTAGATTTGCCGTTTATTTTTCGGTCTTTCGACCTTTTTGTCGCTTCACTCTTGTTTATGAAAGGCATTTCGTATTGTGTTATAAGGAGAAAACTAGACCCGTTAGATCGTGCTAGGCGGCAAATTTTAAGAAGTCATAGGTCTGCATGATTTCCGCTGTTATCTACGTGTTGCTTCGTTAAGTTTGACACCTCTATAATTTGCCATGTGTTAGTGTATTGTTTTGGCTCATTTCTATAGCAAGATTTGTTTTAAAGTCTCCAAGTGTTTGCTTTTAAGGGACAAAATATGACATTTACTGTGAACGTGTATATTGTGACGCCGGGCTCGGCTATGATTAGAACTGTTTGCAAGTACAGTAGGTAGATTCTTATCACGGTGTCATATTTGCCCTCCTACGTTTTCCTTTGGAGACGCCGTATCTCAGACTTCGAGAAAGCTATAGGCTTGTCTTGAGAAATTCTAATGTTTCTTGCAGCTATCTGATGAGCTTATGTTCCTGGAGCTCGATGTCAAGGTTTATTTCTCCTTTGATTGTTCTAGTACCACAGGATTTAAATTTAACTCATTACGCGCAAGTCTGCCGACTGTGTTGCGTGTTGTATGTGCCATTGTTCGGCTTAGTTCTGATAATTTGCCACCTAGCACGATCTAACGGCTCTAGTTTTCTCCTTTTCTCGTACGAGTCGTGTTTGGCCTGTGTACGTTATTTACCATCATTACTGTAGATTGTTATAAAAGGCCGATTCATCAGCGCGGGGAAACCCATCAATTTTGACAGGTTTAATTGCCTCCTTGACAGATATATAACAGGCTAATCACCAAGGGCGCGGAACAGTACATTGAAAACAATGTCTACAGGCTCCCCCGCGTCCCCACTCGCTTCGCTCGCGGAGTCACGACGCTCCGACTTCCACTTGCTCGCCGAATTTTTTTTTCCGACCTCGCTGGGAGCCTGTTCGCAGGCTATGTTGTAAATACTTCCTTGTTAGCATGGTTCCATGTGCGACAGAACAAGTAATTATAACACTGGTGCATGGTTTGCATTACATCATATCATGGTTGATAAAATAACTGCATAGCTACCCTGGGTACCAGAGGTTTTTCTCGCGCAACGGATGGAAATGGCGGCCGAAGGCCGTTGTCACTGCACGAGCGGCGAAGTCGCGAGAAAAACCTCTGGCTCAGAGCGACTTGATTCACCGTGCTCGTTGAACTTGATCAATTTGATCGGATCATATTTAAACCAAGCACAGCGAGGATCACCCACTGTGAACACGTGGACTTTCACGTGAAGACATGACAGATGACATGTGGATTTCGATTATTACATTCGCATGACATAACGTTTGGTTTGCTTTCATGGCTTTCCCAGGAATTAAAACTACTTCGGTGAAAAAGTTTCCTGATTCGAAGGCTTCGCTGTAGTGCCGTTTATGTGACGCGAATGTTAAGTGTAATGGTGAAGATTTGCGAAAGAATCTCGACACTTTTGACTGTCGAGGACGACAATCTGTCCGTCGGGCCGCGTATTCTTTGTCAAGTGCTATCGAGGGATCGAAAAATTCGAGGCGACTGTCAACGAAGTGGCAGATTTAAAGAATATTACGAACTTAAATATTATTTGTTGGAAATGAGAAGCTACAAATGGTGAACATGCACATTCAAAACGTTGTTCAAGCTCGCAGTCAACAGACTTGCGCGTAAAGAGCTATATTTTAATCCTGTGGTACCAGAACGATCAAAGGAGGAATAATCCCAAACATCGAGCTCGAGGAACATAAGCTCGATCAGATAGCTGCAAGAAACTTGCAGTAGAAATGAGCCAAAACAAAACACTAACCAGGGCCGTACCTAGGATTCTTTGTCTGCGGGGGCAAACTCCACAAACCTTCACATGGATCTCTCGTATACAGACAGGGTTTCTAGTCGGACGTTTTGTTTTCACCCCTATTAGTTTTCCTGGCGGGGGGAACTGCCGTGTCTTTTAGATTAGAAAACCCTTGGGAGGTCATTAGGAGCCAATCAGCTTTCTAGTCCAGATTCTGGACTTTTTAGATTTAAACTGCCTTGTCATTGGCTCGGCGCCCTCAAAGAAATCGCGCTCTGCTCCAGAGGTTTTTCGCGCGGGTCACAATAGAGACATGACCGACACCGGAAACCGCGCAAGAAAAACCTCTGGCACCCAGGGTACTGCATAGCTTAATTTGACGTAAATTTTTAGCGTTAGTTTTTAATTTAATATGCAAAATTACAAAATTGCTTTGGCAACGTTGTGTCAATACAGTAATTACAGTAAACAACAAAACCGTGCTGCACGAGTAATAACACGCTATGACGCTGATGCCGATTCCTTGTTTCACAAACTCAGCTGGAAAGACTCAACGTCAAATTAAGAAATAAAGCCGTAGTGGTTTTAATGTTTTTAAACGGTCTGGTTCTCAATGGCTCACTTCTAAATTTGTAACGCGAAATGAATCAAAATATACTCTGAAGGACTCGGTTAAAAAAAAAGACCGAAAGAAAATGAGGCTCATTTTCTTTCGGGAAACTAATTACATGGAAAATAGTTTTAGCGCCGCAATCCTTTGGAACAGCTTTCCCTTTAACCTGATTAGAGAATCTGGTTCATTAAGTCAATTTAATACCCTAATACCCTAATACCCTAATACCCTAATACCCAATATTTTCCCCACAAGATACCAATATACCTTAAAATCGTAAAATGTGTGATACTTAATACCAAGAATCATCCTAAAACAGAATACTACATACCTAAAAATGAATAAGACAGATCTTAGTAGAAGAGAAACTTGTTGTTCACTGCCATCTTTCGCTTCCTTTGCGGCCGACCAAAGTCCGTGGTCATCGAATCTTCGTCACCTTGCTCCTCAAAGTAGTTCTCGGCAAAAGGTTCTTCATCAGCTTCATTGCATGAGGTGGTGTCAGTGGACCCGTTCAACAAGGTTATCGCCTCTTTTGGGATGACATGTTCTTCTCCAGAAGTAGTAAATAAAAGCGGATCGACAACATCCTGGGTGTGAAAAAGAGTTCTGACATACCCAGCACTGTCACAGTCGTTAACGACATCCTCTAATAGTTTTGTAATATACAGTGGGCTGTTTGGAGCAGAACGCGGTTTGTACATTCGCGAAACTACAACATACCTAGAATGAGTAATGACAATGTTATGTGTTGTGCTGGTATCTTATTGAGCGGGGATGTCTTCATTTAGAAGCACATTACTACCGTGTGCAATGCATACGAGCAAGAGAAAATGAGGCGGACAGAGAGAGAGGCTTCCGGTCCAGCCCTTGGGATATGTCATGTCCACGAAAGTTATTTTTAGACGAGCGGAAGTCTTTGTTGTAGCAGAAGTCTGTCTTCCGAGACGTCCGCATGCAGGCCAACCTCGGTCTGATGTTTGAAAGAAAAGCAAAAATTTCATGTTATGGCGGACGAAGTGTCACTAAGAACCTGAGAGCGAGGCAAGACCGCATGCGGACGTCTCGGAAAACAGACTTCCGCCAGAAAAACGAGACTTCCGCTGAGTTAAAAATAACTTTCGTGGACATGACATATCCCGGCCAACGCCCTGAGCTTCCCTCTCTGTCCTATTATTTTCTCTTGATACGAGCTCTTCCATAACAACCTTTGCCTTTGCCCTATGCCCCCTATTCCAACCCGCGTCCTCATAGATATGCTCAGACTAATACTTAAAGAGAACTCTTTCCAGTTCAATGGAAAAAAAACTATCTCCAGATACATGGAACCGTTAGTGGGAACTAAAATGGCGATCTCTTTTGCCAACCTATTCATGGCGGCGGTTGAGACAGAAATCCTAATGCGAGCACAAAAAAAACCACTTTTGTGGAAAAGATATATCGATGATGTGTTCTCTTTGTGGAACATAAACATTGAGGAAATAGATAAGTTCATTGAACAGGCTAATAGACATCATTCTACCATCAAATTTACGGCTGAAATATCAGACAAAGAAACTATTTTCTTGGATACTTGTGTTTACAAAGGGGATAGATTTCGAGAAACAACTATCCTTGATGTGCGAACTCACTACAAACCGACAGAAACATTTCAGTATACTGTAGACATTTCTCTTCCTGCCACCCACCACGGGTTAGAAAGGGTTTCGTCAAAGGCGAAGCACTTAGACTTCTTCGAGCTAACTCCTCAAAAAATTCTTTTGAGGAGAATATCAAAGCATTCAAATCACGCCTTCACGTGAGAGGTTACCCAGAGAATCTGGTAAACAAAGTTTTCTCAGAGGTGAAATTCGAAGAGAGAAAGTCGGCACTCCTACAAAAGATAAGAGCGCACAATAGCATTCTTCCTTTTGTCATACAATACCACCCAGCGGTGACAAACCTAAAGAATGTCTTCATGAGCGAATGGCATTTAACACAGAATCACCCTTTACTGAGTGAAATATACAAAGATCCTGCGCAGAGTGACGGGAGGTCCGTGAATTGCGGACTTTCGGTGTTGGACCTGGCCAGAGTCGCGATTCTTGGTGCTGACCAAAGGAGCGCGGCCTCTGGAGACGAGAATGGGCTTCGACTCATCAGAGCCCTGGGTATGAGATTGCAATTTTTAAAAATTGTTATTTTTTTTGGGAGGGGTAAGAGGGGGGGGGGGGGGGGGAGTGGAGAAGGGGGCTGACGTGTGGAGCATCTCGCACGTAAGAACCGTAATAAAACTGAAAGATGAATTATAAATTTCTGTATCATATACCGAATACCTAAAATTCAGGAAAAAACTAAATACTTTATACTCGAATTTTGACCAAAAAATACCATATACCTGACATAAAAAGGCCCAAGACACCGTATGCCCAACACCCCTGGCCGGGCCTGACTTGTCGCGCTCAATGACTATAAAAATACTCATATTTTTATGCGAGTAAACAGGTTATTTATCATCCATGGCACTTAAATGGGCATTGTCACGCTATTTGGCAACTTTGTAAAAAGCCAGAATGTGCCTTCACATCAATTGAATTCCAAAACTAATGATCTAGCTTTGTCTTCGAAGACTATTTGAAGGTACTGAAATTGTTCCCTGTCGCCTGTCGCTACGGATGGCACGGATGGAAATGGATTGAAATTTAAGAAAATTGGCCAATTTTTTCAAGTTTTGATGCCACGAGTTCCAAAAATCCTCAAGCATTTATTATGGTTAGCCCTCTCTGATAAAATTCATTTGATATCTTCGTCGTAGCTTTACAGAAGTTTTTTGTTTATGATTAAAGCCTTAAAGTAATGATTTTAGCACAGAATTGCGGACCTAAAACAGCAAAATCCTGGTGACAATTCCCCTTTAAGGAGTTAAGTTTCTTCCAAACCGGATGACAGATCAATTGATAACGGTTTCGCTTTACAGTTCTGTCTTGGCATATCCCGTATACAGGAACACGACGCTGCTGCTAAAAGGATATCAAAGGTTCAGTTTATACGACACTCAAGCTTGTTCAGACAACTGATTGTTAATTAGAACCGATCATGGAACCAAGCAAGAAAACTTCCTCCAAATGTGGCGACGTTCTCCACAGAGGTTCTTCGTTTTTGTCCTTTATTTCATTGTTGTTGATTGTTGCGCTGTTTTTGAGAACGGAATCGATAAACAGGAAAACAGAGATGAACGAGTTGCGAATTTCAAAGGTGGAAAGCCGCGTCCAGGCTAAGTTACTGCGGCAGACAACAGACCACAAAAGCGAGAGGGAAACACTAGAGAGTAAGTATTGAAGAACAATTCGTTTTTCATCGCTATATAGTAAAGTTAATTCCTAGATTAGTCGTCTAGTATTTAGTTTTTGTAGAAGTAGAGAAACGTTTCTTGTCAGCAGAGAAAGAAGTATTTAAGGGTGCGTTCGTTTGGGATCAATCCGGAATAAGAACAATTGGAATAGTGCGACTAAGTGTTTTGTTTGGGAGCTATTCTCATTCTGGAATACCTGGATTTCCATTCGGGCTATTCTGCTCCCAGGAGCAGAATAGTCGGAATATATTCCGGAATATATGCTTATTCCGGAATATCCCAAACGAACGCGCCCTTAGTTATACGTGACTGATCGATTATAAACAAGAAGCTTGATACTGAAACCAAGTAAAGTGTATCGCTGATTAGTCTAAAATAGACGACGGTTTCCCACTTCTGTCACGATATCTAATGCAGTGCTTTCTCAACATCATGTTAAAACATGTATTTTGTTTTGATATAAGACATGAGTTTTAAGATCAGGGCAAAGACAGTGAGCCGGGCAGTGACTAAGGGACTGGCCCTGGCTAGACTTACGTTTTTTGAAAAAAAAAAAAAGGTTCTAATAACATGCCTCGTTATTTGCATCGTTGGATCCAGTCATCAATGTCAACAGAGACTTACATACTGTAACGTCGCCGAGAGCCAAAGCAAAGAGACACGCGAACGCAAACAGAGGAAGATCTTCACAACATAAGGTTCATTCTCAACTGTATTTACGTTACCTAAGTCCGGTCCTAAATCCTAAATAACACAAAGAGGCTAAACAGAAGAAAACAAAGAGGTCCTATCTCAGTTCATAAGAAAGCCTCTGTTGCGGTCTAACCACAGGAAATTCGGTACAAAACAACAATGCCTGACTGTAAACACAGAAACTTTGCAATGATAAACATGTGTGACATTCGATACTGGTCACGAAATCCTAGCTTTGCTACAATAGTCTGTTAGCTCGTCATGTCTTTCTTTTAACGCAATTTCGGAAAAGAAAACAAAATTTAAAATATGATTTTTGACTTTGACCCCTGCCATCTCTCATAGACAAGCTTGTTATCAACATACCTCAGCCAAACAAAAAAATCCGCGATGACAGAGCTTCGAAATACGCCTCTCACAGATTTATTTTCATCCAAACAAACTGATATTGATTCCCTACATACATCATACATAATCTTTATTTAACGTGGGAGAAACGCTTAGCTATAGCTATTTTGCAGGTTTTCCACAAATTAATATTAAGAAAGAAAGAAATATGTAGATAAATGTAAGGATATAAAATATCATGCATCTAAAGTTACAAAACTTCAGTAATTAAAATTAAAATTCAATATTCCTCACTTGTTTATTAAATTCTAGACCTCCAGCTTTTAAACGCAATTCATTTGGAAACACTGTTCCATTGTTTTGCGGCGAAATATCTGAAGGAACTTAAGCCATGCTTTGTGGTATTTACTTTTGGCAGTGATAGCGTATTATCGCCCCTTAAATCGTACTTGTTATTTCTCATTTTCCCTCTCGATTACAGGTGAAGACATGACCTACATTATGAATTGTTTCGGTTCTAAGAAATGAGAACTAATATAATTTGTCGTGCTCTTAACTCCCTTCCTGTTCTGGAGGTTGACGAAGGCAGGAAGGAGAGTTGTTTTCTTTTAAAAGATGACAAGTAAACTCTCTCAGTTTTTTCTCGTGACTGATTTGGTTTTTATGCCTGATGTCAAGTCATTTACTGCAAATTAACTCCCGTCTATAAAATTGATATGCCCTGTCTCAAATATAAGTGACAATGGCTTTGAGCTTAGAAAGGAAGTTTCTCATAAGCCGAATTTTAAACAAATTTGGATTTTTTTCATTTCTTGTAATCAGTTAACCCATTGACTCACATGCCGCCCGTAACCGCCCGTGACGAGCCTTAGCCTTTCTTCCACCTCTGACGTCATCACTTTGACCAAAATTGGCATCATCTATACTCAACTTCTGCAGGTGGAAGATCTTTCCAATGATGCCTAGATCAGAGTGATCGGCCTAATGGGGCCTGAGATATGCACAAAAATGTTGAAAAAGTTGAGTGAAAAACTTAGAGCAAAATTTCCTGCAACTAGACACCTGGCTGCTCCATGGTAAAAATTGCCCGCCTCGATGACGTTTCATCTTAGGAGTTTTTAACCAAAAGCCAGCCCAGTAGAGGGTCAATCACTGCAGCAAAAAGAAAAGGCTAGTGAGACAATCTCAGATAATGCAGAGCGTTATGCAGGACTGTCAGAACGTTTTGAGTCATCTGCAGCCTGTACAGTATGTAACTTATTCATTCAAGGCCAAAAATAATGCCAACATTTGTAACTTGATCCTTTTTTCTCAAAGTTTGTAATATGATACTTTTGTTTTCTGAAAAAAAATACAAAGGAAGAATAATGAAATAATGTTATTAAACTTATGACAAAAATGGAAGAGGAATGATTTTGTTTAATTCAAGAGGCAGATTTCTTATCATGGATAAACAATTACTAATTTATTATCAAATAGTCAAGCTGTGTCTCGGAATAACAGGTTTTTATTAGGTTGCCACCGTTGGTGTTGACAATAAATCAGTTTAAAATACACAATAATATCGATTAATACAACCGATAAGCTTTTCAACTTGACCTATGTTATATCCTACATCGGTGCCGGTGAATGAGTCCACTCAAAGACTGACTAAATTTATTTGCGGTTTCCGTAAGTGGCCACAGTGTCTGCAGCAATACTTAAGAAGTTTCTTTTGTCACGACATTATGATTTTAATGCCGCTAACTCGGGAATGTTTAGGGTGAATACATTTGTGAATGACTTCTTTTAGATAAGAGATAAGATAACTTTATTTATACACGGTTTTTCCATCAGATCATCTAGTTAATTATCTATAATAGTATACCTATCTACCTAACTACAATAAAATTTAAATGGTAACAATTCAAATAAAAGAAATAAATAAAAATTCTGCTTTTCATGGAGGCCGTGTCTAAACTTTACTTAAAATTAAGATATTACTTTAAACTGTGACGACTTAATTTAGATTTGAAATCGTTTAGTGAAGACGCTTGTCTTAGGTCTACAGGTAAGCTGTTCCACAACTGAGCTCCGCTGTACAAAAAACTTCTCTTGAGATAATCAGTTCGAGGTTGTGGAAGAACTAGTTTATTTTCGGTATTCCTTAAACGATAAGCACTTGCATTGTCACGATATGCAAATTTTGATCTCAGATAATCAGGTGTCATACCATGTAATGTTTTATACATTACGACCGACTTCTGTTCCAATCTTTGATAGTAGAGTTTCCGCCACCCTAGTGCCCGGAACAAATCATCCAAATTACTTTCATAGCTCGCAGACATTAGGATCCGAGCTGCCCGATTTTGAAGCCTTTGCAGTTTTTCAGAAAGTCCTTTGTTACAGTTTCCCCACAGTACATTGCAATAATCAAAATGTGGTTGAATAAGGCTATTATAAACTTTAATTAGAACATTAAATGGAGTGAGATGCCGAATTCGTTTAATTGCACCAATGGCACAAGCTATCTTCTTAGAGATGTTTTCAACATGACACTCCCAGTTTATATTTTGATCGACATAAACACCAAGGGATTTAGCGGAGGTTACTTGTTCGATTGCGTTTTCGTTTATAGTAAGAGAGGGACTTTCCGTAAATTGTGTTAACTTCTGCCTTGATGCAATAAGCATAAACTCAGTTCTTGTCATATTCAGGGTAATCTTGTTAGCAGAGAGCCATTCTTACACATTGTTCAGGTCGTGATTCTCTTTCATAGGGGAGAAATAAACAAACGGTTGAAAAGATCCATATGTTTCCCTCTTAAAAGCTTAGCAAACACGAAGTAGTTTGAAAACAACACACCACAATTTTTAATCGAGCTAAGGGATGATTCCAAAGGATACGCTGCCACAAAAGCGGCGTTCTTTGCACTAAAAGGGAGAACTGATATTACCTTAAATATAGCTGCTATCGTCCGTTAAGACGAGAGTGCAGTATCGCGCACATGAATCTGAACTCGAGAACGGATGGTATCATGCTGACAATGCCAGAGCGCATGCCTCTTACATGTTCTGTTCTACCACAAGGAAAAGCACTTAGCGTTCGTGTATAATTATATATAAAATGTATCGTTTTCCCGACATATAGCTAACAGTAAAACCCCCTCAAAACAAAGCTAACTTATTAATTGGAATTTTAAATTAATTAAACAGACATTAAAGTTTACACCTTTTTGAGTTAGTCGCATAGTGCCTCATTGCCATAATGCTCGAGTTTAGCGCTGTCAATTCCTAAACCATCCCAATAGTGCACTCTGCACTAAAAAGGAAGAAAAATGAAAAGGGAAAAATTTCAAAAACTGAAAAGCCTTAAGATGTAGGTCACCTCGTCCGTCTCGTCGCAAAATTTTGATTTCTGCGCACGCCCCAGCCAAAATGTCGTAAAATGTGATTCTAGTGGCAAGAAGACAAGCTGTCGTGTTGCAAATGCATTTTTGACCAAATTACAGCTAATTTGGCCGAGATTCAGCCTCAACGCAAAACCACCAATTAAAATGTCCAAAAAATGCATTTTTTTGCTTAAAAGCTCCATTGAGTCAATGGATTAAAGCTAACAACGTTTACATTTAAGCAATAGAGCACTTCTCCCGTGTATAGAAGACCTCATCTAAACACGAGGAGGGTTGGGAGAATTCGAAACAGTTATGCAAACGCGAGACGTAGTCGATATATAAAAATTCTTAAAATATAAAATTCTTAAACTTCGCGCAAATCTAGAACGTCACAACCGTGTCAACATACTCTCATCTAAACACACCTATTGACCAATGAGCCAGGGGGGGGGGGGGGGGGGGGGGAACAAAGTTTAATACGGGAAGGCTCCGCCCCGAGGTCCCACCCTTTGCCCTTTTGTATACCATTTTGGCAGAAAAGGTACCCCTTATATATACCTTTTATTGAAAAAAGGTACCCCTTTCACATACCTTCTTTAGAAAGTCTCTTTCTCAATTTCATGCAGTGCTTAATAAATAAACTGATACAGCCGTAAGGGGCGTCTATTCAAAATATTGTAATTAAAGGCCCTTTTACAATCCTAAATGACCGATTTCCCTACCATTTTATATACCTCAACTTGGTGAAATCCCTACCCTTTTATATACCTGGCACCTGAAAAAGGCATCCCTTTTCGGGAGGAGCTTCCCCGTATAGATCATTATAAGGAGTACCCCCCCCCCCAACTGGGCCAATGAGAACGCTCGTAGTAGCTTAGTTACGTTATAAAAGAATACTTGTTAACAGGAGTACAAGGCAGTGCTCAGTTACGATAGAAATGTGGTCTGCTTCATTAAACACAAGGCGGTTCACAGGCGGTTTATTGGTATATTTGCTCGCGAAGCCACCAGGCTTCGCAGCAGACTAATTTCGGTCGCGTTCGTGACCAGTCTGGATTGCCTGCGCCAGAAGCCAGGCTCATTTGAGATGTATTTTGGATGAATGTATATCACCGCATTTGCCTCGATTTCAAGTAATCGAAATGGAGGCTCTTTCGATTCATAAGAATCCTGTTTCGCGTAGAGTGCACGTTTTCGCGGGCAAAGAGTTTGAAAGCAAGTGAAGGTTGTACAAATTCCCATGATTAAAGCCGATTTGTTTCTCAGAATATTTGAATCAATTCCTGGAACTTGGAAACGCTTTGAACCCCTTGTGGAAACGTGGAAACACTTTGGAAACCCCTTACTGTTAACAAATGGTTCGATTAATCTTCGCACATCTGCTTTGAAAGTGTCGAGGGAAAAAATATTCTCCTAGTTGCGTTTTTCGTAGAATTTAAAATTATTATGCTTTCCACTTAAACTGTCTACTCGTTACAATACTCTATGATCTAGTAGTTCATGTTGACTATCCCTCTACAATGCTTCCTAAATGACAAAAAGATCTTTCACATAAATTCACTCGCAGCACTTCACTTTCCAATGGAAGCTACTAGTTATTGTCTCTCATCGGATTGAGTTCGATACAGAAAAGAGCAATCTATAAAAACAAAGTTTGAAAACCGTATTCAGAGTGTTGATGCTAAGTGAAATGCAACCTTAGATGCATAAATTGGTGGAAGCAAAGTTACACTCCAATGTTAACTTGACTAGGAAGGAGCACAACAAGGAAATTTATGTCCAGTAAGACCTAGAGAATTTCAAATGCGTCTGGCTAAGTTAAACAAGAAACAGCTCCTGGAGGGGGGATAGGTCACTCAAATTTAACGTACAATCATCTCACTTCTTTATATCGCTGGACCCCTACATCATCAGAATTTTCAGAGTCCTAGAAAATATTTTACAGCAGAACTAAATTCCCCATTACTGTTTTTTTACATGTTCAGCAGAAAAGTTTCATTTTATGTTTTACAGTTTTCATAGAGTTTAAATCACGTGACTCAACTTTCCAAAAGATGAGTCCCTTTGTGACCAATTTGGGAAATCTATCCAAACAAGCGCAAAAATGTGCGAAATTCTTCAAAATTTGGATGTTGAAGCTTAAGTTGTATAGGTTTCTGTCGTTTATCCATGGCTGACCAAAAACATGGTTTTTATTACGATGAACAAATATGTCCATTGACTGAGGCTAACAGCAAGTGCCATATAGTTAAGCACAATGTATTACAAAATATTTTCTCGATCGTAACGCTTACATTTTGTTCAATTAAATTATTTATTTACTTGATATTCTACACTTGCGTGTTTTGGGTTCATCGCTGCTCAGCGTGTGCGAAGGATAAATTAAAAGCTATTATTCATTTCTGGTTTTACTTAATTTAAAAAATCCAATCTAGAGGTCTAAAATAGACCACTCCAAGGAGTCCAATTAATTTTGTCACTGTCTGTATGTCACTGCGTAGATGCTCGAAATAACGTGCAAGGTCTTTCAGTTTCAGGACATCGCCAAAGAAACGAAAGAAATGCGCCCCAGAAACAAAATACTCCAGCAATATCTTTACAACAAGTCCGCCAGGAAATAAAAGATAAATTAAGTCAAGCGTGCACCAGCAAAGACAAGATTTGCCAAGAAGGACTCCCGGGTCCCAAAGGTGATCCCGGTCCTCACGGATATCCCGGATACAAGGGGGAAAAGGGAGCTCCTGGGGTAACCGGGCCTCAGGGACCTCTGGGTCCTATAGGAGCTCCTGGGCCAAGTGGAAGGCAAGGGCGTCAAGGACCCCAGGGAATCAAGGGCCACACGGGCGCGGACGGGCCTCGTGGAATCCCTGGGGTAAAAGGTGATGTTGGACCAATTGGCCGCCCAGGAGAAAAGGGCTCGATTGGCTTGAAAGGGAACAAGGGGAACAGGGGCTATACGGGCCTTCAGGGGCCAAAAGGAGAATGCATTGTTGACCTAAAGATCAGTATATATCCAGTGTTCCAGGAAGTCTTTATCAACACAACGGCAATATTTTATTGCTGGGTTGACGGTCAGACATCTAAACAGGTAACGTGGAGTAAGCTTGGAGGTACTTTGCTCGAAGATACAACTGTGAAAGATGGTGCACTACATATCAACAATGTACAAAGGTCTCATGTTGGATTATACATGTGCACTGCATATACTGGTTATGGAATTCTTAAAGCCATCAGCAGTGTGAAGCTTAAAGGTATCTCTTTGTTCTGCTCTATATAATACCGTGAGTAAGTGCTGCAAATCCTGCTCCTCGTTGTTTGATATGTTCTTGTTTAAGGTGGGCTCTCGGTTTCCTGGTTTTATATTTTACATCAGGAATTTTTGCTTTTCCCCGAGATATTAAATTGTAGATGAATAACTAATAGTGCGTCTGATTTTGCAGAGCCACCGAAAATTTCCAACAGACCTCCCTCGCAGATCACTGTAAACGAAGGATCCACCTTAAGTCTTTGTTGTGAAGCTGAAGGTTCCCCTCCTATCAGCGTACTGTGGGCACGCGATCGTCAGTCTTCCGATTCAACACTAGCCTTTCAGGAAAACGGATGCCTTGAAATAAACCCGGTTAAGTTCAACAGTGACGGAGATTACATCTGTCAAGCCAGAAACCACTTTGGACTAGCGGAAACGACCACTACTGTAATTGTTAATACTAAAGGTTGTGTTTCCAATGATACTACTTCTCCTTATCGCTCAATAGGCAGACCTGAGAGAAGAGTTCTTCGTTGCCCGCTTGTTTGTTCCCCCATTTCCTTATAAGGGATAAGACTCAGGGAGATTCATAGGGTTATTTTCAACAGTTAAGTTGCCAATGTGTTAATTCCTCGATAGCCATGTGATATGATATTGCTTTTGCGTTCCTCAGTCTTGCACATGAATCAGACTCAGCAATTGTGGTCTTCGTTTGTACCTTGTCTTCGCCCAGCACCTTTTATCATTAAGGAATTATGTTCGATCAATGGTGATTTAATTCAAATCATATATACATATATCTTACTTCCAGTGAACTCCTGCAAGGAAGTAGTCACCAAGCTCTCAACAAAAAAGTCTGATATCTACGAGCTGACGGCAAGCCTCCTTATTTCATTTACACCGATTCTGTTAGAGCCGTTTTCGATTGATTGTCCGAAGTTAATTGGCTGTGTCCCTTGTAATTGGCTAGAGTGATTAGTTTGGTTTTGGTTTTATGGCACTCACTTGAAGACCTGGGTATGTGAAGAATTTCAGTTTATTTTAACACTGTGTTGTGTTCTTAAAGTGCACCTAACCCCCCAAATTTTTTTTCGCTAAAACAATAAAGCTTATTTCGTGGAGTAATTAGCCGCAAAAATTTTTCGATTTGGTTAAATCCTCGAATTTCTGTGCCCCCTTGAAACCGAGTTTCGCATGGTTCACGACCCAGCATAGGAAGTCTGGAGAGAGTGAAGTCGTGACGTCACTTCTAGAACGAAAGCTTCGGCTGTCCCAGTAGGGCCTTTTACTCTGTGTGAGCGTAGAAGCCTTTTTGCTGCACAAGTTTTTCGCTGGGGCTCCAGAGTCGACAGATTTCTGTTTTTATCAACAATATCTTCTACTTCGTCGGATTCTGAAATGAGCTTAGACTCAGAAGACTCCGAAATTTATTATATCGCTGAAGAGAATGACGACTCGCACTTGTCAACAAAGCCAAGTGAATAGTTAAACGATGACGGCCGAGCTGATTTATATGCTGACAACTCTCTGGCCAACGAAGAATGGATAAACAAATGAGGTGGATGCTGACAAAGAACTCGAACGAGCTCTGATGGACAGACCCGAAGGTAATGATATGTACAGTGTAGAAGTCAAAGACACTAGCGTGTGGCGCGTATAACTAAATTCGCGGATTCTTCGATCTCGCATTAACATACTTTCGTATAAATAAAAGTCAAGTCCGTTTACTTCCTCAAATTATTTTAACTTCATTCGTTCAACGTAGATCAAAAGGATTATCCCATGGCACAATGTTTGTGTTCTTTTCGAGCGAGTGTGGAAATTGTAGTGTCGTTTCCCTTCAAAACATCAGCGAATGTTTTTGTTGTTACTATTATATTAAAGTGAGTTAGAAGGTTGTCAAGACTCAAAGAAGAGTGATCTTGTTCTTGAAGATATTGGTGCTGATGTTATGATCTTAAAGTGTGTTACTGAATATCCAGGAATTAAACCTGTATGGCTTCAGAAATGGAGTTTTAAGATTAGTAGTGGGCAAATACAAAACTATCTGTCGGCTGTGCCGACAGACTGCTGTAGTTTCTCAGATCAGATGCAACAACGGCTGCATGAATCGATGGAAGAGCGGTTATTCCAAATTCGTCTCGCTTAAGAGCAAATGTCACCAAAAATCAAGTAAAATTTAAATTTAGCGGCAGAAGTCAAAAAATCGATTTTTCTCTATTTTCGTCCACGTATAGCCCTTAGGTAGATATGAAATGTGATATAGTTTTTTCCCGCTTGAAACGCTTTAAATTCGAGGAAATCAAGAAAAACGAATTTCGCACCCATTATGGCCAAATTGGTCGAACGCAATGGCTGAAAATTAGAAATCTAAACTCAATTTGCGTTCGCGTGCCAAAAAGAACCAAAACTTCCCGATACTTTTGCTTGAAAGACAAAGTATTCAGCTATCAAAAACAGGCTGTAAGTTGTCTTGAACACCCGTCAAGGAAAAATCCTCAAATGTTTAAAAATTGCCTTTGTTTACTCAGCCGATTATCCCAGTTTAGGAATAAAATTCGGAGATATTTTTCGACATGTGCCATAACTCCAAATTCCCTCAAACTTGGCCAGCGTAAACCCTCTATGATGGTCTAAAACATGTATCAAAATCAGCTTGGTTTTTTGTTCGAGTGGATTTTGAGGGGCCGCTGAAAAAGTTACATTTTAATGAAAACAGCAGCAAAAAATAAACAATAGACTGCTGCGTGTTGTTTGAGGACAAACGGGTATATACTGCTCACGAAACACTTATTTCGAATAAATTATGTTACTTTGGTGTTGAGATTGAATTGTTTTCCCAGCATACTATAAGTGAAAGCAATCAATTTGCTAATCCGTACATTAACTAATGATACAAGATCGTTAAAAGTTCACTGAACTTTTAACGATCTTGTATCATTAGTTAATGTACGGATTAGCAAATTGATTGCTTTCACTTATAGTATGCTGGGAAAACAATTCAATCTCAACACCAAAGTAACATAATTTATTCGAAATAAGTGTTTCGTGAGCAGTATATACCCGTTTGTCCTCAAACAACACGCAGCAGTCTATTGTTTATTTTTTGCTGCTGTTTTCATTAAAATGTAACTTTTTCAGCGGCCCCTCAAAATCCACTCGAACAAAAAACCAAGCTGATTTTGATACATGTTTTAGACCATCATAGAGGGTTTACGCTGGCCAAGTTTGAGGGAATTTGGAGTTATGGCACATGTCGAAAAATATCTCCGAATTTTATTCCTAAACTGGGATAATCGGCTGAGTAAACAAAGGCAATTTTTAAACATTTGAGGATTTTTCCTTGACGGGTGTTCAAGACAACTTACAGCCTGTTTTTGATAGCTGAATACTTTGTCTTTCAAGCAAAAGTATCGGGAAGTTTTGGTTCTTTTTGGCACGCGAACGCAAATTGAGTTTAGATTTCTAATTTTCAGCCATTGCGTTCGACCAATTTGGCCATAATGGGTGCGAAATTCGTTTTTCTTGATTTCCTCGAATTTAAAGCGTTTCAAGCGGGAAAAAACTATATCACATTTCATATCTACCTAAGGGCTATACGTGGACGAAAATAGAGAAAAATCGATTTTTTGACTTCTGCCGCTAAATTTAAATTTTACTTGATTTTTGGTGACATTTGCTCTTAAGCGAGACGAATTTGGAATAACCGCTCTTCCATCGATTCATGCAGCCGTTGTTGCATCTGATCTGAGAAACTACAGCAGTCTGTCGGCACAGCCGACAGATAGTTTTGTATTTGCCCACTACTAATCTTAAAACTCCATTTCTGAAGCCATACAGGTTTAATTCCTGGATATTCAGTAACACACTTTAAGATCATAACATCAGCACCAATATCTTCAAGAACAAGATCACTCTTCTTTGAGTCTTGACAACCTTCTAACTCACTTTAATATAATAGTAACAACAAAAACATTCGCTGATGTTTTGAAGGGAAACGACACTACAATTTCCACACTCGCTCGAAAAGAACACAAACATTGTGCCATGGGATAATCCTTTTGATCTACGTTGAACGAATGAAGTTAAAATAATTTGAGGAAGTAAACGGACTTGACTTTTATTTATACGAAAGTATGTTAATGCGAGATCGAAGAATCCGCGAATTTAGTTATACGCGCCACACGCTAGTGTCTTTGACTTCTACACTGTACATATCATTACCTTCGGGTCTGTCCATCAGAGCTCGTTCGAGTTCTTTGTCAGCATCCACCTCATTTGTTTATCCATTCTTCGTTGGCCAGAGAGTTGTCAGCATATAAATCAGCTCGGCCGTCATCGTTTAACTATTCACTTGGCTTTGTTGACAAGTGCGAGTCGTCATTCTCTTCAGCGATATAATAAATTTCGGAGTCTTCTGAGTCTAAGCTCATTTCAGAATCCGACGAAGTAGAAGATATTGTTGATAAAAACAGAAATCTGTCGACTCTGGAGCCCCAGCGAAAAACTTGTGCAGCAAAAAGGCTTCTACGCTCACACAGAGTAAAAGGCCCTACTGGGACAGCCGAAGCTTTCGTTCTAGAAGTGACGTCACGACTTCACTCTCTCCAGACTTCCTATGCTGGGTCGTGAACCATGCGAAACTCGGTTTCAAGGGGGCACAGAAATTCGAGGATTTAACCAAATCGAAAAATTTTTGCGGCTAATTACTCCACGAAATAAGCTTTATTGTTTTAGCGAAAAAAAATTTGGGGGGTTAGGTGCACTTTAAGAACACAACACAGTGTTAAAATAAACTGAAATTCTTCACATACCCAGGTCTTCAAGTGAGTGCCATAAAACCAAAACCAAACTAATCACTCTAGCCAATTACAAGGGACACAGCCAATTAACTTCGGACAATCAATCGAAAACGGCTCTAACAGAATCGGTGTAAATGAAATAAGGAGGCTTGCCGTCAGCTCGTAGATATCAGACTTTTTTGTTGAGAGCTTGGTGACTACTTCCTTGCAGGAGTTCACTGGAAGTAAGATATATGTATATATGATTTGAATTAAATCACCATTGATCGAACATAATTCCTTAATGATAAAAGGTGCTGGGCGAAGACAAGGTACAAACGAAGACCACAATTGCTGAGTCTGATTCATGTGCAAGACTGAGGAACGCAAAAGCAATATCATATCACATGGCTATCGAGGAATTAACACATTGGCAACTTAACTGTTGAAAATAACCCTATGAATCTCCCTGAGTCTTATCCCTTATAAGGAAATGGGGGAACAAACAAGCGGGCAACGAAGAACTCTTCTCTCAGGTCTGCCTATTGAGCGATAAGGAGAAGTAGTATCATTGGAAACACAACCTTTAGTATTAACAATTACAGTAGTGGTCGTTTCCGCTAGTCCAAAGTGGTTTCTGGCTTGACAGATGTAATCTCCGTCACTGTTGAACTTAACCGGGTTTATTTCAAGGCATCCGTTTTCCTGAAAGGCTAGTGTTGAATCGGAAGACTGACGATCGCGTGCCCACAGTACGCTGATAGGAGGGGAACCTTCAGCTTCACAACAAAGACTTAAGGTGGATCCTTCGTTTACAGTGATCTGCGAGGGAGGTCTGTTGGAAATTTTCGGTGGCTCTGCAAAATCAGACGCACTATTAGTTATTCATCTACAATTTAATATCTCGGGGAAAAGCAAAAATTCCTGATGTAAAATATAAAACCAGGAAAACCGAGAGCCCACCTTAAACAAGAACATATCAAACAACGAGGAGCAGGATTTGCAGCACTTACTCACGGTATTATATAGAGCAGAACAAAGAGATACCTTTAAGCTTCACACTGCTGATGGCTTTAAGAATTCCATAACCAGTATATGCAGTGCACATGTATAATCCAACATGAGACCTTTGTACATTGTTGATATGTAGTGCACCATCTTTCACAGTTGTATCTTCGAGCAAAGTACCTCCAAGCTTACTCCACGTTACCTGTTTAGATGTCTGACCGTCAACCCAGCAATAAAATATTGCCGTTGTGTTGATAAAGACTTCCTGGAACACTGGATATATACTGATCTTTAGGTCAACAATGCATTCTCCTTTTGGCCCCTGAAGGCCCGTATAGCCCCTGTTCCCCTTGTTCCCTTTCAAGCCAATCGAGCCCTTTTCTCCTGGGCGGCCAATTGGTCCAACATCACCTTTTACCCCAGGGATTCCACGAGGCCCGTCCGCGCCCGTGTGGCCCTTGATTCCCTGGGGTCCTTGACGCCCTTGCCTTCCACTTGGCCCAGGAGCTCCTATAGGACCCAGAGGTCCCTGAGGCCCGGTTACCCCAGGAGCTCCCTTTTCCCCCTTGTATCCGGGATATCCGTGAGGACCGGGATCACCTTTGGGACCGGGAGTCCTTCTTGGCAAATCTTGTCTTTGCTGGTGCACGCTTGACTTAATTTATCTTTTATTTCCTGGCGGACTTGTTGTAAAGATATTGCTGGAGTATTTTGTTTCTGGGGCGCATTTCTTTCGTTTCTTTGGCGATGTCCTGAAACTGAAAGACCTTGCACGTTATTTCGAGCATCTACGCAGTGACATACAGACAGTGACAAAATTAATTGGACTCCTTGGAGTGGTCTATTTTAGACCTCTAGATTGGATTTTTAAATTAAGTAAAACCAGAAATGAATAATAGCTTTTAATTTATCCTTCGCACACGCTGAGCAGCGATGAACCCAAAACACGCAAGTGTAGAATATCAAGTAAATAAATAATTTAATTGAACAAAATGTAAGCGTTACGATCGAGAAAATATTTTGTAATACATTGTGCTTAACTATATGGCACTTGCTGTTAGCCTCAGTCAATGGACATATTTGTTCATCGTAATAAAAACCATGTTTTTGGTCAGCCATGGATAAACGACAGAAACCTATACAACTTAAGCTTCAACATCCAAATTTTGAAGAATTTCGCACATTTTTGCGCTTGTTTGGATAGATTTCCCAAATTGGTCACAAAGGGACTCATCTTTTGGAAAGTTGAGTCACGTGATTTAAACTCTATGAAAACTGTAAAACATAAAATGAAACTTTTCTGCTGAACATGTAAAAAAACAGTAATGGGGAATTTAGTTCTGCTGTAAAATATTTTCTAGGACTCTGAAAATTCTGATGATGTAGGGGTCCAGCGATATAAAGAAGTGAGATGATTGTACGTTAAATTTGAGTGACCTATCCCCCCTCCAGGAGCTGTTTCTTGTTTAACTTAGCCAGACGCATTTGAAATTCTCTAGGTCTTACTGGACATAAATTTCCTTGTTGTGCTCCTTCCTAGTCAAGTTAACATTGGAGTGTAACTTTGCTTCCACCAATTTATGCATCTAAGGTTGCATTTCACTTAGCATCAACACTCTGAATACGGTTTTCAAACTTTGTTTTTATAGATTGCTCTTTTCTGTATCGAACTCAATCCGATGAGAGACAATAACTAGTAGCTTCCATTGGAAAGTGAAGTGCTGCGAGTGAATTTATGTGAAAGATCTTTTTGTCATTTAGGAAGCATTGTAGAGGGATAGTCAACATGAACTACTAGATCATAGAGTATTGTAACGAGTAGACAGTTTAAGTGGAAAGCATAATAATTTTAAATTCTACGAAAAACGCAACTAGGAGAATATTTTTTTCCCTCGACACTTTCAAAGCAGATGTGCGAAGATTAATCGAACCATTTGTTAACAGTAAGGGGTTTCCAAAGTGTTTCCACGTTTCCACAAGGGGTTCAAAGCGTTTCCCAAGGTCCAGGAATTGATTCAAATATTCTGAGAAACAAATCGGCTTTAATCATGGGAATTTGTACAACCTTCACTTGCTTTCAAACTCTTTGCCCGCGAAAAACGTGCACTCTACGCGAAACAGGATTCTTATGAATCGAAAGAGCCTCCATTTCGATTACTTGAAATCGAGGCAAATGCGGTGATATACATTCATCCAAAATACATCTCAAATGAGCCTGGCTTCTGGCGCAGGCAATCCAGACTGGTCACGAACGCGACCGAAATTAGTCTGCTGCGAAGCCTGGTGGCTTCGCGAGCAAATATACCAATAAACCGCCTGTGAACCGCCTTGTGTTTAATGAAGCAGACCACATTTCTATCGTAACTGAGCACTGCCTTGTACTCCTGTTAACAAGTATTCTTTTATAACGTAACTAAGCTACTACGAGCGTTCTCATTGGCCCAGTTGGGGGGGGGGGTACTCCTTATAATGATCTATACGGGGAAGCTCCTCCCGAAAGGGATGCCTTTTTCAGGTGCCAGGTATATAAAAGGGTAGGGATTTCAACCAAGTTGAGGTATATAAAATGGTAGGGAAATCGGTCATTTAGGATTGTAAAAGGGCCTTTAATTACAATATTTTGAATAGACGCCCCTTACGGCTGTATCAGTTTATTTATTAAGCACTGCATGAAATTGAGAAAGAGACTTTCTAAAGAAGGTATGTGAAAGGGGTACCTTTTTTCAATAAAAGGTAATATAAAGGGGTACCTTTTCTGCCAAAATGGTATACAAAAGGGCAAAGGGTGGGACCTCGGGGCGGAGCCTTCCCGTATTAAACTTTGTTCCCCCCCCCCCCCCCCCCCCCCTGGCTCATTGGTCAATAGGTGTGTTTAGATGAGAGTATGTTGACACGGTTGTGACGTTCTAGATTTGCGCGAAGTTTAAGAATTTTATATTTTAAGAATTTTTATATATCGACTACGTCTCGCGTTTGCATAACTGTTTCGAATTCTCCCAACCCTCCTCGTGTTTAGATGAGGTCTTCTATACACGGGAGAAGTGCTCTATTGCTTAAATGTAAACGTTGTTAGCTTTAATCCATTGACTCAATGGAGCTTTTAAGCAAAAAAATGCATTTTTTGGACATTTTAATTGGTGGTTTTGCGTTGAGGCTGAATCTCGGCCAAATTAGCTGTAATTTGGTCAAAAATGCATTTGCAACACGACAGCTTGTCTTCTTGCCACTAGAATCACATTTTACGACATTTTGGCTGGGGCGTGCGCAGAAATCAAAATTTTGCGACGAGACGGACGAGGTGACCTACATCTTAAGGCTTTTCAGTTTTTGAAATTTTTCCCTTTTCATTTTTCTTCCTTTTTAGTGCAGAGTGCACTATTGGGATGGTTTAGGAATTGACAGCGCTAAACTCGAGCATTATGGCAATGAGGCACTATGCGACTAACTCAAAAAGGTGTAAACTTTAATGTCTGTTTAATTAATTTAAAATTCCAATTAATAAGTTAGCTTTGTTTTGAGGGGGTTTTACTGTTAGCTATATGTCGGGAAAACGATACATTTTATATATAATTATACACGAACGCTAAGTGCTTTTCCTTGTGGTAGAACAGAACATGTAAGAGGCATGCGCTCTGGCATTGTCAGCATGATACCATCCGTTCTCGAGTTCAGATTCATGTGCGCGATACTGCACTCTCGTCTTAACGGACGATAGCAGCTATATTTAAGGTAATATCAGTTCTCCCTTTTAGTGCAAAGAACGCCGCTTTTGTGGCAGCGTATCCTTTGGAATCATCCCTTAGCTCGATTAAAAATTGTGGTGTGTTGTTTTCAAACTACTTCGTGTTTGCTAAGCTTTTAAGAGGGAAACATATGGATCTTTTCAACCGTTTGTTTATTTCTCCCCTATGAAAGAGA
The DNA here is from genome assembly GCA_019787425.1 of Platygyra sinensis. NCBI lineage: Eukaryota > Metazoa > Cnidaria > Anthozoa > Scleractinia > Merulinidae > Platygyra > Platygyra sinensis. Next base: position 6,180 of record JAHPZR010055423.1, on the reverse strand, counting down.
ATCACGACCTGAACAATGTGTAAGAATGGCTCTCTGCTAACAAGATTACCCTGAATATGACAAGAACTGAGTTTATGCTTATTGCATCAAGGCAGAAGTTAACACAATTTACGGAAAGTCCCTCTCTTACTATAAACGAAAACGCAATCGAACAAGTAACCTCCGCTAAATCCCTTGGTGTTTATGTCGATCAAAATATAAACTGGGAGTGTCATGTTGAAAACATCTCTAAGAAGATAGCTTGTGCCATTGGTGCAATTAAACGAATTCGGCATCTCACTCCATTTAATGTTCTAATTAAAGTTTATAATAGCCTTATTCAACCACATTTTGATTATTGCAATGTACTGTGGGGAAACTGTAACAAAGGACTTTCTGAAAAACTGCAAAGGCTTCAAAATCGGGCAGCTCGGATCCTAATGTCTGCGAGCTATGAAAGTAATTTGGATGATTTGTTCCGGGCACTAGGGTGGCGGAAACTCTACTATCAAAGATTGGAACAGAAGTCGGTCGTAATGTATAAAACATTACATGGTATGACACCTGATTATCTGAGATCAAAATTTGCATATCGTGACAATGCAAGTGCTTATCGTTTAAGGAATACCGAAAATAAACTAGTTCTTCCACAACCTCGAACTGATTATCTCAAGAGAAGTTTTTTGTACAGCGGAGCTCAGTTGTGGAACAGCTTACCTGTAGACCTAAGACAAGCGTCTTCACTAAACGATTTCAAATCTAAATTAAGTCGTCACAGTTTAAAGTAATATCTTAATTTTAAGTAAAGTTTAGACACGGCCTCCATGAAAAGCAGAATTTTTATTTATTTCTTTTATTTGAATTGTTACCATTTAAATTTTATTGTAGTTAGGTAGATAGGTATACTATTATAGATAATTAACTAGATGATCTGATGGAAAAACCGTGTATAAATAAAGTTATCTTATCTCTTATCTAAAAGAAGTCATTCACAAATGTATTCACCCTAAACATTCCCGAGTTAGCGGCATTAAAATCATAATGTCGTGACAAAAGAAACTTCTTAAGTATTGCTGCAGACACTGTGGCCACTTACGGAAACCGCAAATAAATTTAGTCAGTCTTTGAGTGGACTCATTCACCGGCACCGATGTAGGATATAACATAGGTCAAGTTGAAAAGCTTATCGGTTGTATTAATCGATATTATTGTGTATTTTAAACTGATTTATTGTCAACACCAACGGTGGCAACCTAATAAAAACCTGTTATTCCGAGACACAGCTTGACTATTTGATAATAAATTAGTAATTGTTTATCCATGATAAGAAATCTGCCTCTTGAATTAAACAAAATCATTCCTCTTCCATTTTTGTCATAAGTTAATAACATTATTTCATTATTCTTCCTTTGTATTTTTTTTCAGAAAACAAAAGTATCATATTACAAACTTTGAGAAAAAAGGATCAAGTTACAAATGTTGGCATTATTTTTGGCCTTGAATGAATAAGTTACATACTGTACAGGCTGCAGATGACTCAAAACGTTCTGACAGTCCTGCATAACGCTCTGCATTATCTGAGATTGTCTCACTAGCCTTTTCTTTTGCTGCAGTGATTGACCCTCTACTGGGCTGGCTTTTGGTTAAAAACTCCTAAGATGAAACGTCATCGAGGCGGGCAATTTTTACCATGGAGCAGCCAGGTGTCTAGTTGCAGGAAATTTTGCTCTAAGTTTTTCACTCAACTTTTTCAACATTTTTGTGCATATCTCAGGCCCCATTAGGCCGATCACTCTGATCTAGGCATCATTGGAAAGATCTTCCACCTGCAGAAGTTGAGTATAGATGATGCCAATTTTGGTCAAAGTGATGACGTCAGAGGTGGAAAGAAAGGCTAAGGCTCGTCACGGGCGGTTACGGGCGGCATGTGAGTCAATGGGTTAACTGATTACAAGAAATGAAAAAAATCCAAATTTGTTTAAAATTCGGCTTATGAGAAACTTCCTTTCTAAGCTCAAAGCCATTGTCACTTATATTTGAGACAGGGCATATCAATTTTATAGACGGGAGTTAATTTGCAGTAAATGACTTGACATCAGGCATAAAAACCAAATCAGTCACGAGAAAAAACTGAGAGAGTTTACTTGTCATCTTTTAAAAGAAAACAACTCTCCTTCCTGCCTTCGTCAACCTCCAGAACAGGAAGGGAGTTAAGAGCACGACAAATTATATTAGTTCTCATTTCTTAGAACCGAAACAATTCATAATGTAGGTCATGTCTTCACCTGTAATCGAGAGGGAAAATGAGAAATAACAAGTACGATTTAAGGGGCGATAATACGCTATCACTGCCAAAAGTAAATACCACAAAGCATGGCTTAAGTTCCTTCAGATATTTCGCCGCAAAACAATGGAACAGTGTTCCAAATGAATTGCGTTTAAAAGCTGGAGGTCTAGAATTTAATAAACAAGTGAGGAATATTGAATTTTAATTTTAATTACTGAAGTTTTGTAACTTTAGATGCATGATATTTTATATCCTTACATTTATCTACATATTTCTTTCTTTCTTAATATTAATTTGTGGAAAACCTGCAAAATAGCTATAGCTAAGGCGTTTCTCCCACGTTAAATAAAGATTATGTATGATGTATGTAGGGAATCAATATCAGTTTGTTTGGATGAAAATAAATCTGTGAGAGGCGTATTTCGAAGCTCTGTCATCGCGGATTTTTTTTGTTTGGCTGAGGTATGTTGATAACAAGCTTGTCTATGAGAGATGGCAGGGGTCAAAGTCAAAAATCATATTTTAAATTTTGTTTTCTTTTCCGAAATTGCGTTAAAAGAAAGACATGACGAGCTAACAGACTATTGTAGCAAAGCTAGGATTTCGTGACCAGTATCGAATGTCACACATGTTTATCATTGCAAAGTTTCTGTGTTTACAGTCAGGCATTGTTGTTTTGTACCGAATTTCCTGTGGTTAGACCGCAACAGAGGCTTTCTTATGAACTGAGATAGGACCTCTTTGTTTTCTTCTGTTTAGCCTCTTTGTGTTATTTAGGATTTAGGACCGGACTTAGGTAACGTAAATACAGTTGAGAATGAACCTTATGTTGTGAAGATCTTCCTCTGTTTGCGTTCGCGTGTCTCTTTGCTTTGGCTCTCGGCGACGTTACAGTATGTAAGTCTCTGTTGACATTGATGACTGGATCCAACGATGCAAAATAACGAGGCATGTTATTAGAACCTTTTTTTTTTTTTCAAAAAACGTAAGTCTAGCCAGGGCCAGTCCCTTAGTCACTGCCCGGCTCACTGTCTTTGCCCTGATCTTAAAACTCATGTCTTATATCAAAACAAAATACATGTTTTAACATGATGTTGAGAAAGCACTGCATTAGATATCGTGACAGAAGTGGGAAACCGTCGTCTATTTTAGACTAATCAGCGATACACTTTACTTGGTTTCAGTATCAAGCTTCTTGTTTATAATCGATCAGTCACGTATAACTAAGGGCGCGTTCGTTTGGGATATTCCGGAATAAGCATATATTCCGGAATATATTCCGACTATTCTGCTCCTGGGAGCAGAATAGCCCGAATGGAAATCCAGGTATTCCAGAATGAGAATAGCTCCCAAACAAACACTTAGTCGCACTATTCCAATTGTTCTTATTCCGGATTGATCCCAAACGAACGCACCCTTAAATACTTCTTTCTCTGCTGACAAGAAACGTTTCTCTACTTCTACAAAAACTAAATACTAGACGACTAATCTAGGAATTAACTTTACTATATAGCGATGAAAAACGAATTGTTCTTCAATACTTACTCTCTAGTGTTTCCCTCTCGCTTTTGTGGTCTGTTGTCTGCCGCAGTAACTTAGCCTGGACGCGGCTTTCCACCTTTGAAATTCGCAACTCGTTCATCTCTGTTTTCCTGTTTATCGATTCCGTTCTCAAAAACAGCGCAACAATCAACAACAATGAAATAAAGGACAAAAACGAAGAACCTCTGTGGAGAACGTCGCCACATTTGGAGGAAGTTTTCTTGCTTGGTTCCATGATCGGTTCTAATTAACAATCAGTTGTCTGAACAAGCTTGAGTGTCGTATAAACTGAACCTTTGATATCCTTTTAGCAGCAGCGTCGTGTTCCTGTATACGGGATATGCCAAGACAGAACTGTAAAGCGAAACCGTTATCAATTGATCTGTCATCCGGTTTGGAAGAAACTTAACTCCTTAAAGGGGAATTGTCACCAGGATTTTGCTGTTTTAGGTCCGCAATTCTGTGCTAAAATCATTACTTTAAGGCTTTAATCATAAACAAAAAACTTCTGTAAAGCTACGACGAAGATATCAAATGAATTTTATCAGAGAGGGCTAACCATAATAAATGCTTGAGGATTTTTGGAACTCGTGGCATCAAAACTTGAAAAAATTGGCCAATTTTCTTAAATTTCAATCCATTTCCATCCGTGCCATCCGTAGCGACAGGCGACAGGGAACAATTTCAGTACCTTCAAATAGTCTTCGAAGACAAAGCTAGATCATTAGTTTTGGAATTCAATTGATGTGAAGGCACATTCTGGCTTTTTACAAAGTTGCCAAATAGCGTGACAATGCCCATTTAAGTGCCATGGATGATAAATAACCTGTTTACTCGCATAAAAATATGAGTATTTTTATAGTCATTGAGCGCGACAAGTCAGGCCCGGCCAGGGGTGTTGGGCATACGGTGTCTTGGGCCTTTTTATGTCAGGTATATGGTATTTTTTGGTCAAAATTCGAGTATAAAGTATTTAGTTTTTTCCTGAATTTTAGGTATTCGGTATATGATACAGAAATTTATAATTCATCTTTCAGTTTTATTACGGTTCTTACGTGCGAGATGCTCCACACGTCAGCCCCCTTCTCCACTCCCCCCCCCCCCCCCTCTTACCCCTCCCAAAAAAAATAACAATTTTTAAAAATTGCAATCTCATACCCAGGGCTCTGATGAGTCGAAGCCCATTCTCGTCTCCAGAGGCCGCGCTCCTTTGGTCAGCACCAAGAATCGCGACTCTGGCCAGGTCCAACACCGAAAGTCCGCAATTCACGGACCTCCCGTCACTCTGCGCAGGATCTTTGTATATTTCACTCAGTAAAGGGTGATTCTGTGTTAAATGCCATTCGCTCATGAAGACATTCTTTAGGTTTGTCACCGCTGGGTGGTATTGTATGACAAAAGGAAGAATGCTATTGTGCGCTCTTATCTTTTGTAGGAGTGCCGACTTTCTCTCTTCGAATTTCACCTCTGAGAAAACTTTGTTTACCAGATTCTCTGGGTAACCTCTCACGTGAAGGCGTGATTTGAATGCTTTGATATTCTCCTCAAAAGAATTTTTTGAGGAGTTAGCTCGAAGAAGTCTAAGTGCTTCGCCTTTGACGAAACCCTTTCTAACCCGTGGTGGGTGGCAGGAAGAGAAATGTCTACAGTATACTGAAATGTTTCTGTCGGTTTGTAGTGAGTTCGCACATCAAGGATAGTTGTTTCTCGAAATCTATCCCCTTTGTAAACACAAGTATCCAAGAAAATAGTTTCTTTGTCTGATATTTCAGCCGTAAATTTGATGGTAGAATGATGTCTATTAGCCTGTTCAATGAACTTATCTATTTCCTCAATGTTTATGGTTCCACAAAGAGAACACATCATCGATATATCTTTTCCACAAAAGTGGTTTTTTTTGTGCTCGCATTAGGATTTCTGTCTCAACCGCCGCCATGAATAGGTTGGCAAAAGAGATCGCCATTTTAGTTCCCACTAACGGTTCCATGTATCTGGAGATAGTTTTTTTTCCATTGAACTGGAAAGAGTTCTCTTTAAGTATTAGTCTGAGCATATCTATGAGGACGCGGGTTGGAATAGGGGGCATAGGGCAAAGGCAAAGGTTGTTATGGAAGAGCTCGTATCAAGAGAAAATAATAGGACAGAGAGGGAAGCTCAGGGCGTTGGCCGGGATATGTCATGTCCACGAAAGTTATTTTTAACTCAGCGGAAGTCTCGTTTTTCTGGCGGAAGTCTGTTTTCCGAGACGTCCGCATGCGGTCTTGCCTCGCTCTCAGGTTCTTAGTGACACTTCGTCCGCCATAACATGAAATTTTGCTTTTCTTTCAAAACATCAGACCGAGGTTGGCCTGCATGCGGACGTCTCGGAAGAC
>JAHPZR010055422.1:0-17500 GCA_019787425.1 Platygyra sinensis | reverse complement strand
TCAATAAGACATAGAAATATTAACTTAATTTCAATTATATACGAAATCTTCATGTTCAAAACTAGCAGTTAAGACTGATTTAGGAGAATGTAATTTTTTGAAAGGCACGTCATTATTAATTCCTGTACAAATATGAGCAAGATTTATGGCAGTAAAGATGCAAAAAGTTGCCTTACTTGAAGTTTTCCATCACACCACGAAGACGAAATTCAATGAGAAACACACTGACATGTTAAACAGATTTTCAGAGCTATAAATAGTTTGAATGTGGATACCATGACACGAGTAGATTTCACAAAAATCGTTCCTACAAAATTTCACCTTTGATTTCATTCCAGTCAGTTTTAATTTATCTGCTAGTGTGGATAGCCCCTTTTCTCAAGGAAAACCAACAACTGCCTGATGCAGACAATGCACGATGCATAGGAAGTCAAACAGATATATGTTGATAGTAGCATCAAGCAAACACTCGATAACACTCTACACCATCTAGAACACAAAGCCCAGGATGTACGAGAACACAATCGCAATGAAATTACTTTGAGAACTGGAGGAGTCACGAACGCCTGAGTGACAAAAGCTTGTCAAGTCGCCCTTATTTTTCTCTAAATTCAATTGAGTCTCGATTCGCACAAGGAATGCTGCAGAGTCTTTCTCGGAGAGACCATTCGCCATCACCTACGAATCCACGATACGACCAGGAAACCTTTTTTAGAATATTAGATATCTTGTTTTAGCTAGAATACCATTCAAAATTATTATGAAAAGCATCCACCTTTTCTCGATGTTTTTGTGCTCGTCGTGCTTGTGCTCATTCATCTTTACAGGCCTGGCAAGAATTTGTGATGTCACAATATCACACACTTATTGTAGGTGCGAGATCAGGCTACAATATATAGTAATGTGATAGAGATCAAGGCCAAATTTTTCAAAACTTTTTCATTTATTTTCTTATAATTTTGCTTGTTTCAGTTGTTTTGGTCGTTTTGTTTTGGCCATTTCAGTGGTTTCGTTTCGGCCATTTCATTTCGTTGCTTCCGGTTTTAGTTGATGCCGTGTCCTTACACATAGTTTACGAAGGGATTTTGTTGATATCTTGTCCAATGATGAAGCAGCTTCTTCTGAAAAACATACTCGATTGAAAACTAGATTTCAAAAACAGTATACTCTATTCATGATCAAAATCAATACCCTATTTACAACAGGATTTGTGATAGTGCTAAGAAAAAGTGCAGGATGCAGGATTCCTGTTGAGTAGCCAATCACTCTCTCATGGAATGGGATCTAAGTGAATACTGATAAACTACACAAAAGCTTGGTCCCTCTAATAAACTCCATTTTGACAGCAATCTTTGACTTATTTTCATGTGATGTTGTTAACATTCTTAAACCTGAGAGTCAAGGACTTTCCTGTAATTTTTTAACTCTCAGTGTTTACTTCTTCGTGCATTGGGTGACTGGCACTAATGTTTAGATGTTTTCCACTATGTGTGCAAGGCAGTTGGTCCTTATTAATTCTGCTATAAATCTGTAGTCACTTATTTTTTTAAAAAAATCTCTTGCCTTTTTGATGCACACAACTAGACACAACACACAAAAAAAACATTTATGTTCCTTTTTATTTTTCATTGTGGCCTTTTTTCATGTCATTATATCACTAATTACAAACCTGAAGCTCAAAAATAAGAACACTCGATCAATCTGCGATTGCAAATAAAAATCAAAGTTGTTTATCGTGAAACATTTTCTTGGACCCTTCTTTCCCCCATGTTTCAGGGAATTAAAGATACAAACACTTTGATCTTGTAATAGAGGGTGCGAGTTCCATGCATGCTGTGCTGAAATTTAGATATGCTTCTTGTCATTTTTTGGGAAGTCTATACTGATTAGCAATGTGATCACATGTTTCAAGCATGTACACTTCAAAACAACACTCCGGTATTATTATTGTATCAAGTGAACATCATAATATAATAGTCAAATTGCTTAGGCAGGTGATAAGGACCTCAGTAGAACATTTGTGTACTGGTTTAAATGTTGTACAACAGTAAGTAAGATATAATGCATGCAACGTATCTGGGACCCAACCTAATTCACACAGCTATATTGATAATTGCTGATCTTTTACTACAAATTATTCTAAATCTAGTATTTAGCATCACAAAATGATTGACTTTTTAAACATAAGCAACTAATTTTTATTTCAACTTGGAAAAAATGGTTGTTTGTCCGTCTTCATTCCATCTCTACGATATTTTGCAAACCAAAAAGCTTCGGCTGTCTAGCTGTCGGACATACATCGTGAGCGAGTGGTTTTTGGTGGCAAAGCATCTTCAGGGCAATCAGAAAATGAGCGTTCATGTGAGCTTATGGCCTTGAAGTTAATTTCAGTAGATTAACATTTGAGGGATTTATTTATATAAATATTGGAGAATTGTTTTTTAGTATTTGCTGGCAAAGAGCTCCAACTTTAGTGTACCTGTAAGTCATTGTTTACATTGTTTACAGAGAAGCAAGAGAAATTTATAACACGCAGAATTACATGCAAACGACAAATCGCCTTCTCACTTCGGTTTTAACACATGCAGGCACAGTGTTGAATTTTGAAAAGCCGGCAAGAGCATTTTTTTCATTTAGGTGAATGAAAAATAGTTTCAGTCGAGGGAAAACGTCTTCGTATGAAAGAAACACTATTCTAATCTTCCAGGAACCCTGAAAGTATTTTTTAAATGACATCCATTTCTTTTTTTTTTAATAATGTAACACTTTTCATTTCGCGCGGCGGCACCGGCCCCAACTTGCATGTTTCACCGAAAACGGAGATTTAGATATTAGTATGAAAGTGCTGGCTTCGTTTTCGCTGTAGAAATATGCGACTTCTCATTTTTCGTGTACAAATTCTACAGTTTTAATAAATATATCATTGTTGAGTTAAAGTGTTCGCAGAAAATTGCTAAACTTAAGAAATAAATTATTTAACATAGCGTTTTCGTTCCCAACGCGGCTATTTGTATCCTGGAAAGAAATTTGATCAGGGCAGATTTGATCACATGCTAGGCAACCACTTCTGAACCATGAGCGTGTGTCACGCAATCATCAAAACAGCTATAAATATTGTATTACTCTTCCCAGTAGACCGCGACACCCACGATTTTTTTTTGCCGCCTTTAGAGTAATGTTTTTGATGCCGCAAGTTTGTTTCAAACCAATAACGTGGTACTTTGAAATGCACCACGTGAGGACAATTTTTTTTGTGTGGCGTCATGACTTTTTTGTGCTACGTGATGTTCATTCACCGCATATTTCTCTTCAGTCGGAAAGCTTAATGGGCGTTTTGCGTCTAAAGAAAAACACTCCTAACTTGTTCTGATCATATTTTATCTTCAGCTGATAAATTGCGGCCATTCGGACAGTTCTACGGCAGACAAAAGCCATGGTAAACTTTCCTCTTGAAGATAAACATGTTGTGAATGAACATCACGTAGCACGAGAAAGTCACGACGCCACACAGAAAAAAATGTCTTCACGTGGTGCATGTTAATGTACCACGTGATTGATTTGAAACAAACTCGCGGCATCAAAAACGTCACTCTGAAGGCAGCGAAAAAATTTGTGGGTGTCGCGGTCTACTGGGAAGAGTAATAGCTTTCGCCATTTGCTTCGTCTAAACATTTGATTACCCTTGAGCCTAAAGCTTACCTTCTCTCCTCAAAATCATTATCAAAAACTTAGTCAGCAAACGGCTTGCCTGGGTCCTTGCCTGTCGGGAAAGGAAGGAGAGAAAGTTTCTTGCCCAAAGAGAAAATCTACTATTTCAAGGTGCTCGTGGATTTACCAAAGGAAATTAGGGACAGAAGAAAGGCGCAGTGGCCCAAGCTGAAGAAGGCCAGGGAAGAAGGCAAGACTGGATATTTTAGCTGGCGCGAGCCGGATAAACTCTATATTGATGGAGTGTTCGTTCCGTTGTAAATCATTGACGGTCAATATATATATTTGTTTAGGATTTGACGTATAATACTTTAACATTACCCTGAGTCTCACACTGAGTTCTGATGAAAGACAGATTTTTGTTCATATTTAAAGAAAAACTTATTTATTTTGATGGGTAACGTATCCTAGTATCGGTCTGCATTTTCTTTGAGGTAAATTTTGCAATCCGTTAAGGCTATGGTTATTTTTCGGGAGCAAAGAAGAATTTATTCAAATTCCGTTTCCTTACTTAGTCCCAAGTCTCAAAGGTCGTAATTTACATATTTTGTTCTACGGCCTCTTAAAGAAGTATGTGTTTGTTTAGTTTAATGTTTATAGTTGGTGTTTTTCTTTTCGTTTCTTATTCTTATTCTTTGTATACGCATGCTGCTATCGGTAAATTCTACTTGCCGTTCGCGCTTTCAAGGAGTGATAACATGTGCTTTTCTCACTTGATTTGGATGGCTTTATCTCTTGGGATATGGGGCGAAAAAACATAAATTTTAACCTTTTGTCTTTGAATGCTCGTGGTCTTCGCACTTTTGATAGAAGGAAGGCTTTTTTCAATTGGTTGGCGAGATCTTCAGCGGATATCTGTTTCCTTCAAGAAACATATAGTACCTCAGAAGTGGAAAATATTTGGAAAAAACAATGGAAAGGTGATATGTTTTTTTCGCACGGAACTGGTCATAGCAAGGGCGTTCTTATTCTTGTAAAAGAACAGTTGGACTTCCAATTGCAATCGATTAAGGTTGATTCACAAGGCCGCTATATTCTTCTTGAGGCTATGATCCAGGATTCTCCTTTTTTACTTTTAAACATCTATGCACCAAATAAATGGACATAGTAAATTTAGGCTTTGTAAAGATAGGAGATTTGATAACGGAAAACCATTCCTTCTCGTATGGTACCAACCCACTTGTAAATCCAGAACAAAGATTTTTTCTCATGAGTATTATCAACTCAATTCCTGCAGAATGGCGTTCTGTTGGTCTGGTTGAATCACCAAGCTGTACTTTCTGTCAGGAGGCTGCGGAATCCGTCGAGCATTTATTGTTCTCCTGTAAGATATCTTCAGATTTTTGGAAACACGTCTTGTCCTGGCTAAGAGATAACAACGTCCTTGTTGGAACAATGGATGAGTCAGATTTGATCTTTGGAAAGTTCAACATTGTAAATGACTTCATTTTAATCAATCACATTCTGTTATTAGGGAAGTATTATATCTACAGTAGGAGATGTCTGAATAGCGTACCTACACTTAGAGGCTTTATAGCGAGAACAAGGCGTGTTTACAATATCGAGCTCCATATCGCTAGGGAGAAAAACAAGCTTCTTGCGCATTTTAAAAAGTGGGAGAAGTTAATCAATGCAATAATACAATGATAATTAGATAGCCTCGACCAGCAAAGCCTTATATTCATTTAATTTTATACAGTAGCATCGCATTTGTTTGTTTTTTATTTCCTTTTTTGTTGTTTTTTTTTCACTCATATCTCATTATTTATCATTTATTTATTTAGTTATTTAGTTTCCTTCTGAGTACTCGTTGCTGTTATTGTCTGTGAAGTTGTAACAATTGTAATTTGTAATTTAGATATCTAATATTGAAAATCAATAAAAACTATTAAATAATAAAAAAAAAACTTGTCCTGGACGGGGTTTTTTTCGAGCCCTGAATTTAGTGCTGTTTCGAACGTAGAAGGCCTGAAATTGAAAATTACGGCTCACAAAACTTTTAAAAATAAATTTGACCAAATTCGTTCAGGCATAAAATTTATTTACCGCGAGAAAACTTCCATGATCGGTTACAGTGTATTCCAACAGACAAACATGCAACGTTTTGACCGCCAATTTTTTCACGCTGCAATGCAAGCGAATGTATTTTCAATCGAGAAAACCCACTAACATAATTTATTTTGGCGCGAGATTCATTCATTCGCTAGCATAACCGATCGCAACTAAACAACCTCGTGCCCTTATCAGTGTTTACAATCGAATCGGTCACACGCCTTGGTATATTTCTTTTCGGATTGCAAAGTGAGCGGAACGATTGCTCGCAAGACTGGTAGTCTGCATGTACAAGTGTTTGGTTTGTGGTCCATTTGTGCAATTAATTTCTCGAGAGATCAGTCAAGCGACAAGCTCACTAACTTTCTCGACTCGCAACTCGAGACTCGAGACTCGAGACTCAATACTCGAAACTATCGAGGATCGAGTATCGAGTCTCGAGGATCGAGGCTCAAGGGACTGTCAACTTAGTTTTGAGCGGTACTGTATGTAATAATCATCTAAGTGTATTTGCTCTTGCCTGATTTCTTCTTCATTTCCTAGTTGGCGAAAGGAACACAGATAAACTACACTCAACTCGGTGCTTGATTTTCACGTATCAAACAGTGAATTTAAGTTTAGATCGATCGACTTTCAGATCATCTATATATTAGAGCAGCAATTTAAATTCTCTCTCTGGAAATCACACAAGGTATAACTTAACAATCGGTCATCATTTATATGGTATTTTGCGGGATGACAGCCATTTTGCCCAAAGGCAGAAATTGAGAACTTTCACGACAAAGATAACAAACATTCAAATCTTACTTCACATTATCCCAAAAGCATGAACAGAAGATACACCCAAGCTTGAGGTCACAACAAGGAATCAAACCGAAGTACAAACCAAGTGAAAACTGGCAAGTGACCCTGCTTTTGGAAAAGTTTTTGTTTACATTTGAGCAACCTCGCACGAACTATGACACACTGCCTAATGGGAAGGGCTTCCAGCCCCCCGCCCCCCTGCACGCGTGCTGAGGCTTTCGTTTGGTGCTGTCAAGTCATTTACACGGGTGATATATATGTGTTATTTGCCGGCTGGGAGGTCCATATGGTGAAAAACTGTGACCAAGGTCTTAAAAATGTCTCCTAAGGTGGCAGTCCGAGGGCAGCTTTTTCAAGCCCGAAGTCACAGTTTTTCACCATATGGACCAACCCTAAGCCGGCAAATAACATATTCATTTTTTTCCTGCAGTAATTTGGTTTTGCACCCGATTGTTAATGGGTTTGTTTATGCTGCTTTGTCACTGAATCAGGTGGCATGCTGTCTACTAACGATTTGTAAAAATCTTCGCATCAAACAAGTACATGGAACTCGGATACTAGACAAGAAAAGATGTATTAAAGAACAGATATTTTTTGATCTACTTTATGTTAGTTGCATTTATGTCACCTGTTAAGTTCTCCATTATTGTTTTTCCTGTGTGAAATTTTGTGCGCAGTTTGAAATTTTACCACAAAATAATTTTGGTCAGTCGTTGCCATTAAAATCACTTAAAATCAGACTTACATGTATTTTTATTTTTGTGGCCATACAATTTTTGTCGTGGTAGACCACAAGAAAAATTGCACTGGAAAGTACGACAAAAAATGCATCAAATCGCCTGTGTAAATGGACCTTTACAACAGCAGTAAATTGTGTTGCATGATTGAAATTTGTCAGTTTTTTGTTGACTAATATTTTTCTGTTGATTTATAGGTTCAGATGCTGAATGCATTCTTGGCAGAACAGGTGTAAAAACAAGCGTGATAGAAGCAGAAGCGGGTCAGACAAGCCATGCATACAAAAGAAGTTGCTGTCCAATGTGCAAACTCCAGGCAAACATCAGAAGCAGCTGTCCAGACAGATTTTCCTGACATTATGGAGGATCTGAAAGAACAAGTTGAGAGCCTCACAAAGATTTTTGCAGAACTGACCGAACTGAAGGCTACAGTGAACCCCGACCAACTGGATAACTTGGCGCTGGTCTGTCAGAATGGAAATTGCAGCGACGTCATTTCAGAAACACCCCCACAAGTTCCTCCCTCTGCAGTGAGTACACCTCTCATTGTCCCAGAACTGTCAGTGCGTCAGACCATTCCTGGTAAAGGCCAGAATCAGCCCATGCCGTTCCGGAAGAACACGTGTCCTCAGCCCCAGCTGAGATCTCCTTTATCCACAGTTGACAGCAATGCACAAGTGTTATGCAGCACCCTGAGCCTTGGTCCTACAGACGACCAGAAATGCAAACTTGAAGCCTCAGTCCTCATGGGTACACAGATGGTTCCCTCTGCCATGGCGCACATTAAGAGCCACTGTCTATAAATATGGAGAATCCCGCGACAGTTCGGAAAATTTGGATTTTCTTTTATTGCGTCAAAAACACCTTTTTGGTGAACTATTTTCAGAAATATACTTTCAAAGTTCCAGCGAGTTCACAATTTTGTGAAATCTAGGAATGTTCGAAATACAACTCAATCAACCAAGATGGCCGATGGAATTTATCCAAAATTGTACATTTTCAACACGCCAGTACAGAAAGAAGGGAACTTGCCTAGCTTTTATATTCCCACAGTTTGTAAATTACCCTTTGGTCATTCTTCTGAGCTAAAAGTCATCTTGAATTAAATAGGTTTTGTTTACTTCTTGGCCGTTCGAAAAATACAACTATCGCAATTTAATTTACATGTAAAATTTCAACGGATTTTAGAGGGTCATAATTCTTCTAGAATACGAATCTCTAAACAAACAAAAGTTTCTAAAACAAGAGCTATGCTATGGGTATCTCATATCTAAATGCCTAGTTTGGCCCATGAAAATTAAAGAAGATGCTCAATGCTGGATGCAACAGTGAAGCTGTTTTGGGTGCATGTGTTGAACAGATGAACAAAACATTCAACTTGGAATTTCTCGGAAGTCGACTTAGTTATCACAGCACTCATGTGCCAACTTCGACCACCCTTGCTTGCAACAGAGGGCTTCCAAATCAAAGAACCGAAATATCAATCTCGTCCCCAGAGTCTTTGTTCCCCTTGACCAGCGGTCGGAAAACGAGAGCTCTGGGAGCAAACATTTTGAAATAACAATGGAAATAACCGAATTCTGCCCATCTGGTTTCACTGCGCAGTCTGCATCTATGGCGCATGCCTGAAATGGTTGCTCCCGGAGCTCTTGTTTTCCGACTGCTGGTCAAGGAGAACGGAGCCTCTGGGAACGAGATTGCCGAAATAT
Organism: Platygyra sinensis; assembly: GCA_019787425.1. Lineage (NCBI taxonomy): Eukaryota > Metazoa > Cnidaria > Anthozoa > Scleractinia > Merulinidae > Platygyra > Platygyra sinensis. Next base: position 8,490 of record JAHPZR010055422.1, on the reverse strand, counting down.
ATGAACAGGGCACAAGCTTGCTTAAACGCTTCTATCGGGAGTGCTGCAACAAATGCAGAAAAATGGAATGTATTCTATAAGGGAATACCACTTTTACTTCCTTCCTTTAACCTGCTTCTCCACCTGATTGAAGGAGAGCGGGAACTAGTCTAATACCAATCCTGGCGTCATTTTTTACAAGGAATGTATTTTTGGTATAATACAAATCTAGTTCTGATGTTTTTTGATTTATTGAATATGTGTTTGAGAAACACTTTAACGAGATAGAATGCTTTCTGTCTTTATTCCAGATTCCAACTAAAAGCTGTTTTTAAACCATTAATATCAAAATGACAATATTTAGTTGGTTGAGCTGTGATACATGTACGACTAATTTGAACTGGGGAACAAATGTAAACTAAACAAATGTGCTAAACTTCACGTTCAGTTCCCACGGCAATAAATGTTACTTGATTTTCCAGATTAAGACCCTGATTACCTAATCATATCTTTCACAACGGCTAAGAGCAATGGTGCAATAATACAATTTGCATGCCACTCCAAGCAATTTTTACACCAGAAGAGACCACAAAAGTCAGACTTGTTTTTGATTCTTTCTTTAACATTCTTGGCCATTTAGAGAAAAGACCAGATTATATCACCCAGCCTGCCCAACGTTTTGACAGCATGGTGCTGGGATGAAGTTGGGTACTCTGCAGATATCTGCAACATGTTCAACCAGGTGTTGTTACACACGGATGATCAGGTTTTTCGTAGATTCCTGTGGAGAAAGAATCAACATGATCTTCCCACCATGTACCAGTGGCTCAGACTAAACTTTGGTTACAAGCCAGCTCCCAACATTGCGTCGAATGCAACATCCTAGCCAAAGTGTCACAAGATGAGTTCCCCGAGGCAGCAAAAGAACTCTAAGAGCAAGTGTACATTGATTACATTAGTGGATCCAGACCAACCACTGTAGAGGCCAAACATGTCACTAGTATAATTGACCAGGTGCTTGGAAAGGGTCATTTTCAGATCAAAGCTTGGCATTCAAACAGGCTGGAAGTTGTCCAATCCAGTGATGTGTGCTTTACGGATTTGCTTGGTCACAGGTGGGACAAGCAAGGACAAGGATTCGGATGTGAGACTGATGAAGATTTCACAAAGAGAATCTGCCTCACCACCCCATTTCCTAAGTGTGGGACCCAATTGTCCTGGTAGCACCTGTGACACTTGAGTTCCAAATTGACCTGCAGAGGCTATGGAGTTCTGAATACAGCTGGGACAGCAAAATGGAAGGTAAATGAAGAAACCATAACTCTACTTCCTACCTTTAAATTTGACCATAAACTGAAGCCAACAGAGGCAATCTGACCACCTCAAGTACATGGCTTTGCACATGGAAGAGCACTGGGTATGGTGCTATCATTTTCCTCCACTGGAAACTGCACAAAGGAAGCCATCAATGTGTCCTTGTGATTGTCAAGCCCTTTGTTGCCCTGCTCAAACAGAAAACTATCCCTCAACTAGAACTCCTGGGGTGCCTATCACTCACAGGGATTTACAAAACCTGCCAAGAGGCACTAGCCGTGTCTAATTTAAAGGATTATGATAGACTCTTGAACTCTCCTATTGTAGATCAAGAGTCCACCTCGAGAATTCAGACCATTTGTATCAGTTCAGTCTCAGAATTTCAAGAAAGAGTGGAATTAGAATAATTCCACTATGTCAAGTCCAAGTACAACCCAGAAGATGCCCTCACTAGAGGAATTGCGGCTGGTGATCTCGAAAGCTGGAAGACCGCTGTTTCTAAGCTTGCCAGAAACCAAATGGCCTCAATTGGACAACATAACCCTCCTCCCCAGCCTGAACAAGAAATCAGAGTTAATCCCAGGCATTTACTGAAGAGTGTCCAAAATAGAGCTGGCAAATTTTGGACTTGTTGGATGAAGAACTTTGCGCCAACATTGTTGCAGCAGAACAAGTGGTTTCACAAGAGAATGTCAAAATTGGCGATTTGGTCCTCGAGCTTAACCCGAACCATAAGAGATCACAGTGGGAGATGGCGTGGATCACCGACACCTACCCTGTCAAGGATGGATTGGTAAGGAAGGTATGCATTAGGACTCGGAATGGCAAGTACGACCGCCCAATTCACAAACTATGCATTTTTGCCACAGAACAAGAGCTTAGTGGAGACAAACAATAAAGAATATCTATTACTCGGGAACACTGAACTGTTGGCTTATAGTTCAGTTGAACATTGTGCTCATAATTATTGATCATTGTTCAGTTCAATCAGGACCCTACATGTATTTTCCACACTGGGACCGAGCGTTTTGCACTTCATTGAGAGTTTTGTTTATTTTATACATTGTTTGTTTTTCTAAGTGGTAAAACCAAACGTGAGGTTTCTGCCATTTTTGCTTCAGTAGCCAATCAGATTATGGCTCTTGTTCATGAATTGGTGCAAGCACATTATCGAGAAATCAGAAGAAGAGAATCCTTTTATCAGAAACAGTGTTTTTATGTCTTGAGTACAAAAGTAGGAAAATAGCACGTCTTATACAGGATTGCGCCTCACAGAATTGTGAATAATTGACAATATGCTAGAGAATTTTTTTGCTGTTTCTATTTTTTTGATTACATCGGATTTTTAAAATTGCTATATTCAACTCACATGTATGTCTTTACTTTCAGTTGACTAGCTAGCTAGTGCTGATTAGTAATATTTCAAAAACGAGTGCGAGGGTTTCATCAGGTTTCCAAACGCGAGAAACATTTGGTTTTGTTTTAGAGCGTTTCGAAACCTGATGAATCCCGAAGCACGAGTTTTTGAAATTACTTCTCCAACAAAGAAAATTAGTTTAAATTATCATTTGAATAACATTTCCCAATTCAACTATTGCATTTGAGAAGTGAAATGTGCATGATGTGCATGATCCTATCACCTAATTGCTGCGCTGTGACAATCTTTGAATATTCATCAACTGATGTCGCGATGTTGCCCAGCTGTTTGTCAGTTTCGAGCGAACACGTTGCTTCACAGAGCAAATGGCAAAGTGCAGATTTAGACCTCCTAAAACTAGCGAAGAAGAGGAAAAGTGTGTGATCAGCGCAATTCCGAGGTAACGTGTGTATTTGGTCTGATAAAATTTCTAACGTCAGTGCCAGTTTAGGTCGGAAGTGTACAGCAAGGTTGAAAGTTAACCAAAACACGAGGTTGCCACCATTAAACAAGAATTTAAATTCAGAAAAAGAATGGGCTTTTCTGTTTTGAGTAGTTTAACAACTGTACCGCTACATTCAACGTTAGCAGTAAATAATTTAGGTTTAAAGTTTGTTTCGTAAAATGTGTGATTAAATAAAATTGTTAATTGCCACGTGTGTTTTTGTTGCTTTATGAATATGCAGATTAAGAAATCGTTTCAAACATGGGTTTCTTTCAAAGCCGTGTTTTCAACTTGTTTTTGATTGGGTTTCTAAACTCATCCACCTGACCAGAATACAATGCTCTGGTTGGGAAAGAGCTGCATGAATGATTAATGAGTTTGAGAACTCAAACTCATTAATAATTCATAAGTTTGATAGCCAATAAAAATGGCTAAATTCGTCACGTGCATGAGTTTTGATACCCAATGAAAACCTAGATGAAAACCACACGTGTTTTGGATATCCTATCCAAACCACTCACTGCTTTCATCTGATTCCTCATTGGATATCAAGATTCATGCATCAAAACAAAAGAAATGAAGCATGAGAACAGAATTAAAAAAAATTAGTATCCTTTGGAACTTGCATTTTAAGAAAATAATTTTAACATTAAAACTCATGAAATTGGAAATTAAAACTGTTTTAAATACACATAACGTCCGATACTAAATACTGTTCCATAAACAGTTTTCGGTGGATATCTCTTTATTATGTTTTGCTCCAATTCAATGACAAATTTTCTTTGCCAACAATTCAGACTCAAGCATGACGATTTCCTTAATATGTAAGTCCAGCGCTTTGAAACCTAATGTAAATCAGGTAATATCTGAACAAACCTCCCGAAGGAATGGATATTTTCTTTACCCCAGTAATTCGCTATTCGTTAAAATAGTTTACGCGTATTTGTTTTATACCTTGATGATGGGGAATACGACTTTCTTGACTTAATTCTCTTCTTCATAAACCATTTTTGGCTCCTACACTGTGCTACTCCTTCCTCGCTCGTGGCTGGACCCTAATGAATCATGCATACAAACGCGTTCTTTCGGAAAAGGGGAAATATTTAACACTGCATAATTTCTTATTGTTTCGTTTGCGAAAACTTGTCACTGCATAATTTCCTTTTTCATTTGAGAAGCCATATCAAAAACTCGTGCTTCGTGTTTCATCAGGGGCTCCAAACACCTCGAAACAATAAAAGCACTCGGCCTGCGGCCTCGTGCTTTCACTACTTTCTCGGTGTTTGGAACCCCTGATGAAACACTCGCACTCATTTTTGATATATTACTTCAAAACTACCAGTAGATCCTGTGGACTATATTTTCCTGGTGTATCTTCAATCCAAGTAGTACCCTGATCCATGGTGTGAAACAATTTAGATACATTGCTGCTCCTTCCTCGTATGATCTTGTGAAATTCATGAAAATATCCACAAACACATGGCAATGTTCTTCACACAACACTGGTCTAACACTACTATGTTGATGTAAACCATAACAATTTCTATCTCAGAAATGGTGCAATTCAGTTCACAAATATGGATACCCTGTAATGCAAACCTTCCTTACGTGATCCATATGGAAATAATTTTCCATGTATTGAATCTGATAAGGTTTAAAAAAAATTGTTGGCGTCCCATTGCTTGTTTTAATTTTTTGATGTAAAATGTTGATTCAGAACAGTTTTTTCCACCATACTATAAAGTATGTGAAAATTCATGTAAATTCTATAGATAAATTATCATGTCTGATGGGAAACTGGGGTGTCACATTTCTACAAGCTTTGAACAGATTCTTATCAAAGGAAAAAATGTTTAAACAACTCTTAATTGAATGTAGTATAATGCTCATTTGCTAAGTGGGCATCTCAATGAAGTGAACCTTGACAATTACAATGGTCCCTTGATGAGTGATCAGTTGAAAGGTGGCTCTGGGTTTCCCTCCTGTACTCTAAGTAGAGCCACTGGAAGCAGTCTAGTCTGTTCAACTTTGACTCTAGTTTGGGTAACCTGCTGCCTAAAGAATAGATCCTTTTAGGAAGTGGTAGAGCACTCAGCAGTTGGGAGAAACACTCAACTACATCTCGTATTTCCTTCTACATATTTTTCTTGCTCTAGCCACTTTCTGCATGCTTTATAACTGAATATAGCATGGTTGGTGCTTCTTTATTTGTTAAATATATTGAAAAATGAAATAAGCACCCTGTCCCTTATAAGCATCCCTTCTTCAGCAAGTGCCCTCCCTTGACATACCAAAAGTGCAACATAAGTTGCTAAATTTAATAATTATAGTATTTTAAAAGGTAGAAAAGTACGGAGATGTAAATCTGGTTGTACACAAAAGTAATCAATTTGTTTGGGGTAGATTTCCTCCAGAAAGTGTAACTTGCTATTTCTTTTCAGACCTTAGCCACCCACCTCTATGCTTGACACATGATTAACACTGCCATGTGCTTTTCTGGAACCCACAGAAACCACATAAATTATTCTGACTGGTATTTTGACTCCTCTTTCAGGTTTGTGGGCTATGAAACTATGCGTGAAGCAGATTCAGCCATACAAAAGTTTGACGGCTTTGATCTAGGGGAAGGTCATCGGCTTAAGGTTGCACTTGCCCTGTCGAAACAGAAACCAGCCTTTGGAGCCTTGAGAGACAGATCAAGTGATTGTGCAAACAAAAGAATACATGAACATATCGATGATAGTGCAGCTTCAAGGTAAACATCAAATCTCTTGTACTGAAAATTTCCAAGTTATGCCATTTTCATTGATGGCCAGCAACTGATGATGTAGCATGCTTCTTTCAGGAGAAAGACTGTTAAAAACGTTTGTTTGCTTAAACCTGGTTCAGATTAGCAACATAATGACATGACAGCATGAGCTACATGTACAGTATTGTGCAAAAGTAATGCAAACGAATTTCATTGAAAGACGTCCTTTGTTCTCGCCAATTTTCCATGAAAAGTCGTCAAATTTTCGAAAGGTTTTTCGTAGGGTTCAAAGCGAAAAATTCACTATCTTTCTGAAAAATTCAAGATAGCGAAATTTGAAGTAGCAAATTTTTGAGGTAACCAAACGAAGATTCAAGGTAGCGAAATTTGAAGTAGCAAATTTTCGAGGTAACCAAACGAAGATTCAAGGTAGTGAAATTTGAAGCAGCAGATTCTCGTGACATGAACGACTGAACAAGCGTACATGTATGTAAATAAACTAAACTCATATCGAAAATAGATTCAATGATCCAACAGTTTAATCGGCTATTTCCAATGAAAAAAAAGCGAATGCCTTGCTCAACGAAAATAAGTAACTGCCTTACAAGTAATTCCTTAAAACACAGCCTCATAAAACCTTGGTTTTTTTTGGTTTTTTTTCCGCAAAATTATTTATTTATTTATTTATTTTATTATTATATGCATGGTTACACACACTCATTACAATACTTGCACAGCTACTTACATTAATTACTAAACATCCATCCATTAGCTACGTACAAAACTAATACATATACTTACAATATAAAAAAATACGATCACTCACAATACTAACAATACGAATGCTTGCTCGATAATTCTACTTAAAATACTTAGCCGTAATTACTAATGTCACTTACAATACTATTCCGTTCTTAATGGATGAAAAATGTTTCTCAACGTGTTGGCAACTTTTTCCGACGTTTGATCCAAGTGCTGCACAAAACGTTGAAAACAAGGACATTTCGCTTCGTTGCAACAAAGTTGACCACACACTGTCAACACAGCCAATAACACTTTGTTTAAAAGCAACAAATATTCAATTGAACATCAAAATTCTGCAAAATAAAAAATTTTGAGAGAAATTGATTTTGTTTAATTCATAAAGAGCAATTTGCTGCAACTTGCATCAAAACCTTTTGCGGAGCAACAGCCAAGAAACGCAGAAAAAAATTGGTTACGGCATGATTAATTGTTTGGCAGTTTGCTCCCAAGGTTGCCGCTGATCAGTTCATTAATTTTTCTGTCATTGTTTTTGCTGTAGAATAACCGTTCCTTTGAGTAGTAAGTGAAGCCATCATCAGAAATACTTAACACATTAAATAGGAGTAAACTTTCCTGAACTGCAATCTTTTACCAAGAGCGAGGCAAGACTATGTTGATAACAATTGTCTTTATCGAATGTGTGGTGTGCGTGACTTGGGATGATGATTTAAGAACGATCAAAACTGCTATACCGTCGGTTGCATCTAATCGTGAACAGTTTGAGGCATTTCAAAGATTTTTTGAAGCTTACCCTTTGTTTTCAGAGCCAATGAAACTGAATGGTTTACTTAACATTTATCTATTTTCCCTTGTAATTTAATATACGAATATTACGAAGCAGACACAGAGGCAGACAAGGTCGTGCCACATCACTGTTATGTTTATGGCTCGTTTTGCATGTTTTATCTTTATGGTGTTTTATTGTAATGGTTAGCGAAGACCTCTTTGATAACTTTACCGCAAAAGGGATTCATCCGCACCAGTGCAAAAGAAAAATTTCAGGAGGCCGGCAGAACAAAATTGATTCAGTATCACAAGTTCAAATTTAATTTGTGATCGCTCGTGCGAAACGTTGACATTCCTTCATATTTGTGATGTTGCAATATTGCTGTAGTTGCCAACTGAACTCGTCAATCTTCGCTATCAGCCAGTTAAGCGTTTTTTTGAACAGAATTTTGTGAACGAAGAGTAGGCATTTGCTTATTAACTGGAATAAATTAAGAAAGTTTGCTTTCATGACATCATTTTGTAACAGTATAATTAACTTTCTCTGGCTGGTATCAAGCTTTCCATATTGAACTTCCAATATGTTTGGAGGTTACAAATTGAAAATTCTCAATATCATTTCCAAAACATTGCTGGTTTTGCCTTCCGATATCAGTATTTGGATGCTCTCTAATGTTTAAAGTTTTTCCCAAAGGAATAGTTGTTTTGAATTCAGTGAAATTTGAGACTCGATTGATTGTTCAAATCGAATGTCATTCGAAACATAGTTGTTTGAAATGCACGCATGAGGCAGACAATCTTTTTTACCGCCAGAAGTTCATTAAACACCATAGGAACTGAAGCCAAAAAGGCAACTAACAGCAGCCATGCATAGGAACTCGAGTTTTACTAATAAGCTTTTCCACGTTCTCTGCAAAATTACATCGGAAAACTGAATGTATTTGATATTTCTGCTCAAATTAAAACTGATAAATCAGCGATGGTGTACATGCTAGAGTTGTTAACAATTTGTTGTAAAGATGTTGATAACTGATAGCAGCGGTTCTATGAATGACT
>JAHPZR010055421.1:10000-12410 GCA_019787425.1 Platygyra sinensis | reverse complement strand
CACATGGCTTCCAGGTTATCCCGAATTCGCGTCGTATGCAGTACCATGAAAAATGACAAGCTTTCCGCTAGAGATAGAGAAGAACATACAGGCATTAAAAAGCTATAGGTTTTTGTAGTACCAGCGGACCCGAGATCGAAGAAATCCTCGACGGCTTCCCCGACTTTCGCTTCGCACAGATCAGCTCTCTTCTTTGGTCTTTTTCTCGTTTCTGGGTCGAGTTTCATCGGGATAGAGGTATCGAATGAAGAGGAATACTCTATCCTTGCGTAATCCTGTATTGCTACAGTCTCCCAACAAACTTCATCTTCCTTGCATTCTGCAACGATTTTGACACACACTATCGCATGGCTCGCATATTATTCTTCTCAGAAAGGAAACATTGTTATTCCCGAATTGACGTCAGCAGCCCACTCGTCCCATTCTCCGCCTATTCCTCGGTCGTGAACATGGAAATGTGCAAAATTATAAACTTTGAAAATTCATAGAAAATTAACAAAAATAGCTACAACGATAATTTTTTCGCAGTGGTGATCAGGAAAAAAAGGAAATTTATATAGCGAAAACAAAATTTGGGGGGTCGTGGCACTTTAATCGGATACCCTATTATTGAAAAAAGAAAACTAAATTTATACTTTACCTTAAAAATGAGGTAAGGTCCTTCTGAATGGAAAATGAGAAATCAACCGATCAAACTAATTTTTTTTTTTAAATTAACCAATACGCATCGTTATTTGAACAACACACTAGAACCACTTACATTATTTACAATACTAACAGAGTTACTTACACCACTACCATGACTAACAATACAGCTACTTACTCTTGCACTATTTCGTTACACCTTTTTAAATTGCAGAGTTACATTATATAGCTAAAACTTTTTTTTTCCACTACGCAAAAAAAAAAAAAAAAAAAAAAAAAAAAACATATAGGAAAAGTTCGAAGAAACTAAAATAGAAAAAAAAAAGAAATATAACACTTTCACTTTTATTATTGGAGCATGAAAAATAGGGTTGGCAATAGACAATTGTAAAGAAAACAGAAAAGGAAAAATACTTTACGCATCGCAAATGCAGAGAATGGTCCACTTAGCTTCGTATTTTCTGCATTTTGAGTTTTTAATCGCCATTTATATTTTTCGTTTAATTTTATTTCCAGTAAGGCAAGAAAAAACTTTAAGCTCGGAGACTCTGACTGATTTCTTGTGAGGAATATATGATATTTAGCAATCAGAAGATAATGATTTAACGTGTAAAAGCTCGTAGATTCAGGTTTGTAGCCGTAAAGGATTTCAGTGTAACTAGGACTAATATTGTCTGAACGCTTGATATTCCATCATGTTATAACGTCTTTCCAAAAGGGTTCCACTACAGAGCATTCAAGAAACATATGAACGAGAGTTTCATTTTGGAATAGGCAGTACTCGCCTTGCGGTGATTCTTTTATGTTCATTTTATATAGAGAGAGATTGGTTGGTATGATGTTATGTATGATTTTAAACTGAAAGCTTCTCAACTTGTTTTCCAAGGTGACCTGGAATTAAGTTCTTGCCAGACCGCTAGTAAAACATTTTTGTAAAAAGTAGGTAGACTTTTGAGCTCCAGCAATTTTAGATCGTAATTACATTGGAATAGGAAGTGTAAAACATTTTTGTAAAAAGTAGGTAGACTTTTGAGCTCCAGCAATTTTAGATCGTAATTACATTGGAATAGGAAAGCTCCCCCGACTTTGTGCAACATGAAATCAAGAAGAGCGCACCAGTAACTGTCAGGCGCTTTGCAATGACGATTTACCCAGCCGATATTGAGCGATTTACCACGTCTGAAAAAGTCACCATACTTAGACCACCTTTGCAAATTGGTCCAACCATGGTTTTCCGTTGCTTTGTCTGGTTTGAAGTTCCAAACGAAAGAGAAAATATTTCTGTTGACTTCTTTTACGAAATCAACAGGAACACTTAATACGGAACAGCTATATACAAGTTTGGCGAGAGCTAAGTTTTTGATGATGGTAATTCTGCCTAGGATCGTTAAGTGCCGTCTACTTGACCAAATATTTAGAACTTTTTTAAGTTTGGCAAGGCGCTCATCGAAATTATTCTTATTCCCAACGCGCATATTATAAGGAAACGCGATTCCAAGCGCAGTGACATACTGTATGAAATACCGAAAGGCTCCTCTTTGCCTAGTCTTCACTTCCACGCACCTAGCCCCAGACCCTCGGTTTTTGACTTATTTGTTTTCAAGCCGGAGATCCAACAAGGATGCCGCAGATAAATCATCGCTGACAAAAGCGGTGGTGTCATCAGCATATATGTATACAAGCTAAGTTTGGTAATCTTGTTTTCAAGGCCTTTGATAGATTTGGAGATTCTAATCTGATGGGCGAGTGGTTCTACTGCAAGAAC
>JAHPZR010055421.1:0-2500 GCA_019787425.1 Platygyra sinensis | reverse complement strand
TTAAAATGGCGCCGAGAGATTTTTGTAGCCATGCTGTATTTGGACGACGGCATACCGGTGAATTCTGCTACATTCGCTAATGAAGAAACTTGGTTTGAACTGATTGGAACTGCTGGTCGAACATTTTCCTACAGCTGGTGGACTTGCTGAAGCTGCAGGCACCGAACTCTGCAAAGGGAATGTCGAAGAAATCGCAGATATCGAGCTGGATTGTACAAGCATGTATCCGCTAGCAACGAGAAACAATTCTCGTCTTTCACTGGCAGTTAAATGCATTAATGATTTTGGCTTTATAACGTTCTACCTATGCTGCCATCCATGATTTAGTTGCTCGAGCGATGTTTTTGGAGGCTGTGGTTTTACTATTATTTATTTCTGAAATTTCTCCGTCCGACACAAGGGGAAAACTTGGCTTGGTCTACTGTCATTGTTCCTGTATTTTGATTTTGTTGAACAAAATGAGGATTTTCGAGGGAGGAAATACTAGCGTACTGTGCATTACAGCCGGGTGGATGTTTACCTCCGTTTGCCGCGGTTGTTGCGAAGCGATAAACAATGCTGTGGATGGCTGAACTTCATCTGAACATGTTAACATATCCACAAAGGAACTCGTCTGGATAGTTCGCGTAAACATTTGTGCCATAGGATAAAATAAATCACTTCTGTCTTCTAAAACAATCATTGTTCAAGGGGAAAAAATTCTCCATTTTAAAGAAAGCCCCAATTTAGGAGTTTGTACACTTGTTTCTATGGTGATTGAAACCAAGGGTGTAATTGGTTGATTTAAACCACAACTTCAAATGTGATTGGTTAATTTTAACTACATCTTTGAATGTGATTGGCTTATTGAACTGTTCGATAACAAACTGTCCGATAACAAGGTGTCCGATAACAAACTGTCCGATAACAAGTGAATTAGTGGGAAATAGGAGTTTTTTAAACCAATCACAATCGAGGAAATTGTAATTTTTATGATTTATAATAATAATAATAATAATAATAATAATAATAATAATAATAATAATAATAATTTAAAAAAGTCGTCAGAAGTTCCGTTTAAAGAAAATGCAAGTCCAGTCCGTTGTCCAGTCCTTTTTTTTGTTTTTTTGTTTTTTCTAGCTAACCTTTTGTGGCGCGGCGTCGCAGTGAACAAAAAGCGCGCGAAAGTATAGTCTTGTTTTCGTTCTTTCCTCCAGGCCCTCTCCTCTGAAAAAAATCTTAAACATCGATCCTCGCCAAAAGCAATTGAAATTAGAAGAAACTGACAACGCCATCATAAAGAGCATATTCTCAAGCCTTTGGCAAAATTTTCTTTTATTCCTACCTCAAATGGTCGTTGAGCAGGAAGCTGACAATCTTTTCAGTTAGATTTTCTACTGCCGCACTTTTTTAGGAAAAAGTAATCATGGCCATTTTTTAAAACAATATTTATTAAACTACAACTTCGCTTAAAAATATTCTTGGAGAAAGGTTCTAGTAAACTTTTCGAGCGAATATTAAACTTCGGTCCGTTCTGGTCACGTGACCAATGACGTCACAGCATTAAAAATGGCAAAAATGTATATTTCATAAAAATATCTACCATTATTATCAACTGCACCCCGTAGAGTACAAATAACGCCCAAAACGAGTACAGATATCACGCGGTATTTGTACTGCAGAGGACGGTTAGACAGGTTTGTTTGCGTTGACCAATCAGTTAGCTGGATTCCCCGCGCCAATTCCGTTCCGCTTCGCATACTTCTGTCACGCATCCCCGTAAATAAATATCCGCGAAATTCGCCAGCACGGACTTAAAACTTTGGCGTGTTGGATAATAAATCTCTTGTTATACGTTTTGTTGTGTAGTATCTCTGAGAATTTTTACTCGTTGTTTGTATTTTGACTCGCCCTACGGGCTCGCTAAAATACGGCACAACTCGTAAAATACTCAGCGATACTACACAACAAAACCAAATATCCAAATTTTTATTTCCTCGCGTTTAAAGCAGCGCAAGATAGCACTTGTACCCAGACTCCCACTTTTGAAAATTGTACATAGCTCCCTTAATATTTATATTTGTTCGGTACCGGGTAGTCCGAAATGGCTCACACCGTTGTGCTTTAAACCATGTTGACTGCTTTTTCAATAACAAAATAATTTCGTTACAGTGAGCAAAAACGTGACCAATGACGTCATCGCACTTAGTCTGGTACCATAATTAGCTTATGGCAAGACTTTTTTCTAGACAACGTGGGGGTCTTGCTGCCCTCAAACTGACCAAGTTATTTGGGATTGACGATTTTCCAGCTGCAAAGGATTCTGGAAAGGTTCTTATTATAATTATATATTGTTATTTAATTATTATTATTATTATTATTATTATTATTATTATTATTATTATTATTATTTTTCTTTTATTATTATTATTATTATTATTATTATTATTTATTATTATTATTTTTATTATAATTATTATTAAAATGTTCCTGCTGCTTGAGTCAAATTAGGAAACGACCA
>JAHPZR010055420.1:15000-17223 GCA_019787425.1 Platygyra sinensis | reverse complement strand
TTGGCAATAGACAATTGTAAAGAAAACAGAAAAGGAAAAATACTTTACGCATCGCAAATGCAGAGAATGGTCCACTTAGCTTCGTATTTTCTGCATTTTGAGTTTTTAATCGCCATTTATATTTTTCGTTTAATTTTATTTCCAGTAAGGCAAGAAAAACTTTAAGCTCGGAGACTCTGACTGATTTCTTGTGAGGAATATATGATATTTAGGCAATCAGAAGATAATGATTTAACGTGTAAAAGCTCGTAGATTCAGGTTTGTAGCCGTAAAGGATTTCAGTGTAACTAGGACTAATATTGTCTGAACGCTTGATATTCCATCATGTTATAACGTCTTTCCAAAAGGGTTCCACTACAGAGCATTCAAGAAACATATGAACGAGAGTTTCATTTTGGAATAGGCAGTACTCGCCTTGCGGTGATTCTTTTATGTTCATTTTATATAGAGAGAGATTGGTTGGTATGATGTTATGTATGATTTTAAACTGAAAGCTTCTCAACTTGTTTTCCAAGGTGACCTGGAATTAAGTTCTTGCCAGACCGCTAGTAAAACATTTTTGTAAAAAGTAGGTAGACTTTTGAGCTCCAGCAATTTTAGATCGTAATTACATTGGAATAGGAAGTGTAAAACATTTTTGTAAAAAGTAGGTAGACTTTTGAGCTCCAGCAATTTTAGATCGTAATTACATTGGAATAGGAAAGCTCCCCCGACTTTGTGCAACATGAATCAAGAAGAGCGCACCAGTAACTGTCAGGCGCTTTGCAATGACGATTTACCCAGCCGATATTGAGCGATTTACCACGTCTGAAAAAGTCACCATACTTAGACCACCTTTGCAAATTGGTCCAACCATGGTTTTCCGTTGCTTTGTCTGGTTTGAAGTTCAAACGAAAGAGAAAATATTTCTGTTGACTTCTTTTACGAAATCAACAGGAACACTTAATACGGAACAGCTATATACAAGTTTGGCGAGAGCTAAGTTTTTGATGATGGTAATTCTGCCTAGGATCGTTAAGTGCCGTCTACTTGACCAAATATTTAGAACTTTTTTAAGTTTGGCAAGGCGCTCATCGAAATTATTCTTATTCCCAACGCGCATATTATAAGGAAACGCGATTTCCAAGCGCAGTGACATACTGTATGAAATACCGAAAGGCTCCTCTTTGCCTAGTCTTCACTTCCACGCACCTAGCCCCAGACCCTCGGTTTTTTGACTTATTTGTTTTCAAGCCGGAGATCCAACAAGGATGCCGCAGATAAATCATCGCTGACAAAAGCGGTGGTGTCATCAGCATATATGTATACAAGCTAAGTTTGGTAATCTTGTTTTCAAGGCCTTTGATAGATTTGGAGATTCTAATCTGGATGGGCGAGTGGTTCTACTGCAAGAACGAAGAGCGTCCTGAACGAGGGCATCCCTGTATTACTCCTCTTTGTAAAGCAAAAAATTCTGAGGAGTAACCATTGTTAATGACACAGCTGGAGATGTTCTTCTAAAAAGTATGGATCCAGTAAGGAAACTCGGGCCAAAATTCATGATGTAGAGCACCTTGAAAAGATATTGCCATTCTAAGGAGTCAAAGGCCTTTTCAAAGTCTAAAAAAAGTATCATACCTCTTTATTTTCAAGCTGTTCAATTATGTCTGAAATTGCGCGGATATTTTCGCCGATGTATCTACCGTGGCATGTTTAATAATAAAGCTCATTTTCGTAGTAAATTCTCCGCTTTCCAAAAGAGGATTATTAAATTTTCCACTAGCCTGGACCTGTTTTTTCATGTTTGCCCTCTGGTATAATAGAAATGGTGACGGGGGAATGATCAGAGTCATAGTAAGCGCAAATGTCGGTTTTCGTGACACGACTTAATAATCGTTTAGAGATAAGCCAACATCCAGTCTACATTGATTTTCCCTGAGCTATTTCTCCTGGTAAATCGTGTTTCATGTGGGTGTTGTTCCCGCCAGAATCAACCAGACTAAAGTTGTTACAAAGCTCCTCGATAGATCGAATTACACTTTTTGGCTCTAACGTCTTTGCCACCGAGTTTATCTAAAGCTGAAAACGGGCAGTTGAAGTCTCCACCAATTAAGATGTTCTCGGTTTGGCGGCAACGAATGGAATTGATCATCTTCTCATAGAAAGAAATTTGCTGGTTTTGGTCGGTTGTAGCGTAAATATTAACGAAGCAACATCCATCATCGTCAATGGAGGCGTTCAAGA
>JAHPZR010055420.1:5000-10000 GCA_019787425.1 Platygyra sinensis | reverse complement strand
ATTGCTCAGGATTGAACAGATTGCTTTGACTTTCAGCTTATTTTCAATCGTGTTCGTACCCAGTCCCCTTGCGCAATCCCGTGACCTAGCCCCTTAAAGCTTATAATTTAAGTATTGTTGTAAAAAGGCTTTTCCTCAGACTACCATTGTAAATAGGTGCCACGTACCAGAAGCGTAACACTTTGTAAAACTGTCAAATCTATTAAAAAAATTGATTGCTAATCTTTCTTTGTTTTTTTCGACTGGTTCTTGGTCGGTTTTGACATGAACTTAAGTACTTGACGTATTCAGAGTTATTAAGCTTAGGTACTTTCCGCGTTTAGCGCGCACGTACACGAACTCGCACAAACAGCCGTGATTTTAAAACTTTTCTCTGTTTCTACTGAATCTTTGACATACAATTTTTAGCTTAATAAAAATTGAATTAAATTATGTGAACCCCCATGCATTACAACCTCTGTGAAAACGATTCTTGTAGTACAGTAATTTTTCAGATACAACAAAATGTTTCGCCACTCAAATTAAACTTATGTGTCGGAATCGTGTAATTCATTAGGGTAATCCATTTGAAAGCACGAACTGTTCCAGTATTGGTTTATGCGTAACTATTTTTCTTAGGCCAATACTTTGAATAATGGCTTTATTGTACTCTTTGTTATAATTCTAATAGGGAATTTAGTTCATGGACAGTATAAAATAAAGTTTTGATGTCTGTGCGAATGAAGGTAACGTTTTAAGTTTCGGTTGAAAATAAAGTAATGATTTATTCCGTCACTGTTTACGATACGTTTTTAACCTTCAAATATCGTATTTAGTAAAATTACTGAGCTTGCATCGGTTGCCTTAAGCAACTTAAATTGTTTCATTGAATGTTAGCATTAATTTGATTTCATTCGCATTGCTGCAACTTCTAGTTTAAGTTTTATAATTTTAAGAATTAAACAACACTTTTTAGGTGGGAAGTGCATTTAAGTGTACCACAAACGCGCTTTTTTTTGTTTTGTTTTTTAACAAACAGCAACAACTATCTGTATCAACTTACCTTCTCTAGTATACATTGTTCCTGAGCACACAGCAGCCATAAAAAAAAAAAAAAAAAAAAAAAAAAAAGTAATGGTAATAGGACTGAGTGGAGTCCAATTCGGTCTGTAATCATACGAGTGATAACAAAATCGGACGACCGCGCAGCGGGAGTCCGATTTTTTTATCGCGAGTATGATTACAGACAGAATTGGGCGACACGAAGTCTTATTACCAATTAATCATAAAAATTAGAATTTCCGAGAAAAGAAGAATAGTAAAGTTATGAAATGAAGGGAAAATTTGCATTTAATGTCGCTCTGAAATCGACAACAGTCAAAATGGATTTGCTGGTTGCCAACTGACGAGCGAAAAACAAGTCTTACGTCAGTCAAAAACGCAACCATGCATGAAAAACGCTTAACTGCGCAGAACTTTGAGGAATTTGGTTAAAATTACGAACGCTTGCCAGGGCAGTTTTTCCAGCAAGATTCAAGGTTTTTAAGCTGAGTCAATAGACAGCTCACTTCAAGTTGTAAACATCAGAGCCAGAGTCAATTATGATTCTTCGTTTCCTTGGCTTTTTGAGACGGGGATTTTCTTAAGATGCTGGTGTTTTTTAAACACACTGAACTGTTTGTTGAAAATTTAAAATGGCGCCGAGAGATTTTTGTAGCCATGCTGTATTTGGACGACGGCATACCGGTGAATTCTGCTACATTCGCTAATGAAGAAACTTGGTTTGAACTGATTGGAACTGCTGGTCGAACATTTTCCTACAGCTGGTGGACTTGCTGAAGCTGCAGGCACCGAACTCTGCAAAGGGAATGTCGAAGAAATCGCAGATATCGAGCTGGATTGTACAAGCATGTATCCGCTAGCAACGAGAAACAATTCTCGTCTTTCACTGGCAGTTAAATGCATTAATGATTTTGGCTTTATAACGTTCTACCTATGCTGCCATCCATGATTTAGTTGCTCGAGCGATGTTTTTGGAGGCTGTGGTTTTACTATTATTTATTTCTGAAATTTCTCCGTCCGACACAAGGGGAAAACTTGGCTTGGTCTACTGTCATTGTTCCTGTATTTTGATTTTGTTGAACAAAATGAGGATTTTCGAGGGAGGAAATACTAGCGTACTGTGCATTACAGCCGGGTGGATGTTTACCTCCGTTTGCCGCGGTTGTTGCGAAGCGATAAACAATGCTGTGGATGGCTGAACTTCATCTGAACATGTTAACATATCCACAAAGGAACTCGTCTGGATAGTTCGCGTAAACATTTGTGCCATAGGATAAAATAAATCACTTCTGTCTTCTAAAACAATCATTGTTCAAGGGGAAAAAATTCTCCATTTTAAAGAAAGCCCCAATTTAGGAGTTTGTACACTTGTTTCTATGGTGATTGAAACCAAGGGTGTAATTGGTTGATTTAAACCACAACTTCAAATGTGATTGGTTAATTTTAACTACATCTTTGAATGTGATTGGCTTATTGAACTGTTCGATAACAAACTGTCCGATAACAAGGTGTCCGATAACAAACTGTCCGATAACAAGTGAATTAGTGGGAAATAGGAGTTTTTTAAACCAATCACAATCGAGGAAATTGTAATTTTTATGATTTATAATAATAATAATAATAATAATAATAATAATAATAATAATAATAATAATAATTTAAAAAAGTCGTCAGAAGTTCCGTTTAAAGAAAATGCAAGTCCAGTCCGTTGTCCAGTCCTTTTTTTTGTTTTTTTGTTTTTTCTAGCTAACCTTTTGTGGCGCGGCGTCGCAGTGAACAAAAAGCGCGCGAAAGTATAGTCTTGTTTTCGTTCTTTCCTCCAGGCCCTCTCCTCTGAAAAAAATCTTAAACATCGATCCTCGCCAAAAGCAATTGAAATTAGAAGAAACTGACAACGCCATCATAAAGAGCATATTCTCAAGCCTTTGGCAAAATTTTCTTTTATTCCTACCTCAAATGGTCGTTGAGCAGGAAGCTGACAATCTTTTCAGTTAGATTTTCTACTGCCGCACTTTTTTAGGAAAAAGTAATCATGGCCATTTTTTAAAACAATATTTATTAAACTACAACTTCGCTTAAAAATATTCTTGGAGAAAGGTTCTAGTAAACTTTTCGAGCGAATATTAAACTTCGGTCCGTTCTGGTCACGTGACCAATGACGTCACAGCATTAAAAATGGCAAAAATGTATATTTCATAAAAATATCTACCATTATTATCCAACTGCACCCCGTAGAGTACAAATAACGCCCAAAACGAGTACAGATATCACGCGGTATTTGTACTGCAGAGGACGGTTAGACAGGTTTGTTTGCTGTTGACCAATCAGTTAGCTGGATTCCCCGCGCCAATTCCGTTCCGCTTCGCATACTTCTGTCACGCATCCCCGTAAATAAATATCCGCGAAATTCGCCAGCACGGACTTAAAACTTTGGCGTGTTGGATAATAAATCTCTTGTTATACGTTTTGTTGTGTAGTATCTCTGAGAATTTTTACTCGTTGTTTGTATTTTGACTCGCCCTACGGGCTCGCTAAAATACGGCACAACTCGTAAAAATACTCAGCGATACTACACAACAAAACCAAATATCCAAATTTTTATTTCCTCGCGTTTAAAGCAGCGCAAGATAGCACTTGTACCCAGACTCCCACTTTTTGAAAATTGTACATAGCTCCCTTAATATTTATATTTGTTCGGTACCCGGGTAGTCCGAAATGGCTCACACCGTTGTGCTTTAAACCATGTTGACTGCTTTTTCAATAACAAAATAATTTCGTTACAGTGAGCAAAAACGTGACCAATGACGTCATCGCACTTAGTCTTGTACCATAATTAGCTTATGGCAAGACTTTTTTCTAGACAACGTGGGGGTCTTGCTGCCCTCAAACTGACCAAGTTATTTGGGATTGACGATTTTCCAGCTGCAAAGGATTCTGGAAAGGTTCTTATTATAATTATATATTGTTATTTAATTATTATTATTATTATTATTATTATTATTATTATTATTATTATTATTATTTTTCTTTTATTATTATTATTATTATTATTATTATTATTATTATTATTATTTTTATTATAATTATTATTAAAATGTTCCTGCTGCTTGAGTCAAATTAGGAAACGACCAACCAACTGTCTCAAGACAAATTTTAGAAAAAAGAGCTTGTCGAAGAAAGAAAATGTTTTATGAGTGCTGCGATCGCGTCGATCACTAGAGCGAATGATATATTCCACGGCTTTCTCAGCGGTTGAAGCGATCGGGTTAACACTGAAAAAAAGTCAAATTTCACGTGCCTGTACCTTCAAGGAAAATAGTTAATTTTTGCTGTTATTTGGGAAATATTTCTCAACATATTTTTAGTTTGTTTTGACAGCAATTACTTTGCCTTTTTCATTACATGAACATCGTGCAATTTTTAAAACGCCGAAAAGTTCTTATTGAAAAACTAATCAGCAATTAGCAATGTGATTTTTAAGGACATAATCCATGGAAAGGATGACTCGTTGAGCGAGAAAAAGTAAAAAGAAGCCTGAAGCAAATATCGACATCGAAATACACTCTTTTTTTTTTCTATAAGAATATATTTTATAAGAATATCAAGGCTGAAATTTGCGAAATTTTAAGAATATTTTAAGAATAAAGCCGAGGCTGAGATTTTGAAAAGGATAGATATAACTTTGTGTTGAAACAGCTGTAAATCTGACAATACAATTTTATGTTTTTAACTTAGCCGTTTAAAATTATTCCTTTCTCTGAACGGCGAAACTAGCCAACAAAGAGTGTATTGGCAAACCTTATACTGGCACAATTACCTAGAAACTGTGATATTGCAAAGCAGTGTAAAATGCGCAACTGTCTGTTATGACAAAATATTCAACTACACTCAACACCCTTTTAACCGTAGACGCAAAATTGCCGTCGATAATATATATTTTCAGGAGGGGTAAATAATGA
>JAHPZR010055418.1:2500-16355 GCA_019787425.1 Platygyra sinensis | reverse complement strand
CAAGAAAAGCTACGAACAGCAGGGAGGTGTTTGTGAAGTTTTTTCGTGTTAAAAAAGCAGTGTGGGAGATGGAGGGAGCTTGAGCGTGCGCTGGATTTAGGTAGCGGTACGATCATATCTTATCCTTGTCGTTCGTTTATTTACTCTCTCCCACCCTGCAAGCAGAGCCTTTTCTTAGGTACATATGCTTTGTACCGAGAGATAAAAGAGGCTGTGCTCGCAGGGTGACTCTCTCTCTACTCGACCTACTCAACAAGAAAGCTGAGAATTCACTCTGTTGACCAATAACATTAAATTTTGTAACACAAAAGCCTATTGCGCTTCTTTGCATTCGAGACTGATTGGACTTTATTTAGGCAAGGTGTGGAAACAGAAAGTTCCGGGTAGATACTCCGGTTCACAAAGGGATAACCTGAGCTATATTTAAACAGATGCTCTCAAGGCCGGCATTTCCTGAAAAGAATGCTATTGCCCCGCTGTAATTTGCATGTCTGTCATCAACCATAGTTACTTCCAATAAACTCTAGAATTTTTAACCAGACTGTTTTTAAACCTGAATGAAAAAACGAGTTCAGATTGGAGAAATTTTGAAGTCTGCTGATAAATATGAGTTTTAATTCAAAAGAACTCAACTTGTCAAATGCTTCCTTTATTTTAAGGTCAATATTAAAACTAAACCCTGCTTCAGCATAACAGGAACTGAATCCGATCTGTGTTCCTTGTTTCCGCTCCAATTCGTTACCTTTCAATACCAGTTTTAGGGCCAGTTCCGCAAATAAAAGAGGATGCCAAAGGAATATTTCAAACTTTATTCCTTCAAAGCTAACATTTGAGAGAACCTAAAACATATCTTGCAATATCAAGAGAAAAAAACTGGCAAAAAAACAGAGGAGTAAAACTCTGCAAATTACAAGCGGATAACAGCGGAAGCCACACAGAAATATGACCTCTAACGGCTTTACTCTGACGAAATGTCTCCTTGAAAACACAGGATTAGTGCTTAGCGAAATATTCAAAGATCCTCCGATCGTACCATTCAAAAGTGGCAAAACTTCATAAGCGGCTACTACACGTGAATGGGAGTCGCGCAGGCCTGTCACCTTATTGTTATCCTTGGGTAATTCTGACAATCGGAAGGTACTGTACTGATTTAGCTATTTAGTCGCAAATGAACCACACTGGCCTCGAATTTCGATCTAGTATACTTCAGAACTCTCTGAGCTGTTTTTCCCCCAAAATCCATCTTCAGGATCTCTGAAAGCGTTTTCAATTTGTTTTAGATCATAATCTCGGCCATTTCGAAGCGAACTTATTTGATCGCGCTGAAATAGTAATGGAGGCCGGCAAATACAAACGCTTTTCAGGGACGCTTGAACTCGAGATCTGAACCGAAGACAAAGCTCGTGGCAAAGACGCCGATCCCGCAAGTCCGTCGCGCCCGTGTCCCTTTGCTCGCCTCCCATGAGCGTTTGCGGGAAAAACGTCGATACCTTGCGGGCGTGCAAGCGATCAAATCGAGATTTTTTGCGGCTATATACCGGAAATACCTACATTCTCTCTTCTCCTCTCTTTATTACACGGGGAGTCCTAAGGTGCCTCCTCGGGTTTTTGGCCCTCTGGGGCCAAAAACCCTGCGGGGTCAATTACCATAGGTTAAAAACGTTTCCATCCTTATACTAAAAATTTTTAAGAAACAATCTAGGATTTGTGCGAAGACGCATTGCGTTGGCGAGCCATTGAAAAAATGAAAGTGTTATTAGTCCTGTTGATATTGACACGAGGTAAAATGAAAGGGCGACTGTTTCGTAGAATATATTTCGCGTGATCCTTATGTGGTAGTAAGCTGTTTAGCTTATGATTTGGGTCAGCTAATATAACGTCAAAAAGTTTACTGCATACTGTAGTCTCCTCGGCAGCCGTTTTTTGGGATGTCACATATTTAGGGGGGGGGGGGGGGGGGGGGAGGAGCGTTGCGCGACATCCCAAAAAACGGCTGCGGAGGAGACTAAGTAGACTGTGGTGCTCGGCTATTGGCGTTACGCCCGTAAGATATGACAACAGGAGACAAAGGTAAACTATTCAGCAAGATTGTGTGCTCCCTGTGGTTGGTTCAACAGGATGCGGTCCACCGTTGTGAAATTCTGCGGCTGTGAGCAATGCTGGACAAAACGAACTTCTGTTTCACATTTCAATAGCCTGTTTAAAGGAATGTTTCAAACAGTTTTTTAAAACAGTTCGTGATTTAAAACGTTTTTCGAAAAAATATAAAGATCGGGGCAAGGAAGAACTGAGCTCGTCAGCGATCGCTTTCCCGTCGTAATGATCGCCATGCCATCGTGGGATGTTCGTCACGTCCCGTACAGCCAGGTTAGGTCAGATGATATGAGATCAGGGCTTATATTTGGCTAAATTTAATTGCTTTTCTATGATTTCTTTACGTTAAGCTTGACATCTAAGTTTGGTTTGAATCCACACCCTAAAAAACGTTTGGACAAAAGCCAACATTTGTTTGCAATGAGCTGTAAACAGGACGCTCGTTCACAGGGAGGCAGTTTTCGTCGAACGTGGAAGAGTCTTGAAAATGTCAATAAAGTAGCGATGGAGATACAAGAAAGCAGCAACGCCTGGAATGGCAGTAAAAACTGGCGCAAAAGAGCAAAATCAGAAAGCGATGATCCGAGTACGAGGAAACAACGCGAAAAAAGAGACTTGGAAGCGATTTGTCAGGCTGTGAAGAAACTTAGTGAAGCTTTTGGAAGAGTGGACCGTTACGGTCATGAAGTACCTTGCATTCGACCTATTCGCGAACTGTGTGGAAAGATAAGACCTCAGCTTAATAACGAACATGGTACTTTTAACAGAACCATACAGCGCCTTTGTGAGAATTACGTATCGGGACACAAAAAAATTACGGATTGTTCCATAAATCTACAGAATTTAGTCAACTCTATCGCCAGAGATGAAAGTGATTACATTGCAAGAATCGAAGATATAAAGCAATGTCTTGGAGAACTTATAGGCACAGTAGAAACAGTATTATATCTGGAATACCGCGAAATATAACATTTAAACCGGCGCAGTTAGTGGTGAAAGCAATTAAACGGTAGTTGACAAAGTGAATTCCTAACGCAATCCCTGTAAGATCTCCTTCTGTTACAATTTACAAAACTCATTTATTTCTTGAAAGTTAAAAGTTTTGACCTATGGATATCTTCAGATCTACCGATGCAATTTAAATAGAATTAATGTCTATTAAAATTCATGATCCCAATGCTTTAATCGAAAGTATAATAAGGCTTGCATATGTGGGTGTACCTAACCTAGTTTCTAATTTCGCTTAAGATTCGTTTTGTGTTTTTATTTTTCCGCTTAACTTATCACCTGTTCTTTTTACGCGGTCACCTGTGGGTACATGACAGGTTTGTCAAATAACTTTGCCACTTTACAGATATTTGCCTTTAGCAAACCTGCCTGCACTTTGGAGGTATGATATGAATTAACTCCAACCTTTTCTTTCCCAGTTTAAAGGGTTACAGTTCTGTAACTTGAAGCTTACATTTCATTAAGTAGTCTTCTCTGGTCGCGTCCTCCCGAGAAAAACGTCGTCTTCACATCCTTGGGAGTTGGTGATAACATCTGATTAGAGGGGAGCGCTGAAGTTCAGGTTGTATATTCTGCATACATGTGCATAAAAGTAGTTTTTTTAATTTTTGTCGCTATTTAAGTGTAGCTTGAAGGCTGTGAAAACGAAGCCATGGAACAAACAATTTTGAAAGCTTTTCACCGTTTGTGTTGCAATACGGTCTAAGACAAAGAATCATCTATATTTTGTATTTTATCTAGAATGGAAATAAAGCTAATTTAAGCCCAGGATAAATTCCTTTTACGCTCAATTAGAAAACACATTGCAAATCCGATTGGTATTATTACTGGCGGAATTGGAGTGAAACCGATCAACTCATTTCTCTTTTGCCATAAGTTGTTTATCTCCTGATCCGTCTGTAGGAGATTGATCAGTAGCTAGCCTGCACATACTACGTACACAGTGGATCCAGTCCTCAGTTTTAGCTAGGTTTGAATCTAGGGGAGGGCCCGAGGGGAAACCGGCCGCAGAAGGGCCACAAGATTTTGGCACCTTTCCTTGATTTAAAGCCCGAAGGAAGATCAAAGACTGGGCCGGCTCCACCTTAGCCTCCCACGCAGACGTTCTTAGGCTTGTCACGCGGAGGAACGCGTGACAAGCCTAAGAACGTCTGCGTGGGAGGCTAGCTCCACCTTCAATAGAGGTCTACATCTCTGACTACTGTTCCCAAGCACGTGATGACAGAAATGCTGAGGAGTTGGACACCTTGCCTTACTTTTCCCCCATGTCTCATCCGAAGGAGAGCCATAATTAAAACTGAAATGCATCATACAATAATTAGCATTGATAAAGACATATCAGTATAATTTCCCATTTAGTAGATATTCAAAATGATAGGATCTTTGACTTGAACTGAATATAATTTTGTAGTAATCTGAAGGGAACAAGTCGCGATCGACACACTAGCCTTGCCTTTCGATGGATCTCTCTAGATTTTTGATTACAAGTACTATTAGTATAATTCTCCTAACACGATAGTGACGGTTCGTGTTGAATCGGCACGTATTGATCTTTGGTGCTTTTTTTTCTCTCAGTCGCGCAACAAAAGGATCAATCGGCGGGTTCATCAGGTGAGCAGTTTCAAACCTTGAGGTATCAGCCGCTGTCGCTAGATTGCTACTAGAATCGTGCATTGAAACCAGACAGAAAAACCAGCTCATAGGTTACCAGGGAAAAATTGATCCCCTGCAAAGAAAATGCCGGGATAATATCACTCACAGCGGATGTATAGTATTTTCAATAGCCATGAAACAACAGGAACAAACACCTGTCTGCGACTAAATATAACTTACAATATCAGCCCATTAGCCGGTCTTAATTACTATGACAACAAGAGAAAACAACATATGTCAAATGTGACGACAGCATATTCCATAAAAAAGTGTCTTAATAGGTAATGCAGCACCCGACAAAGCTTCCACCATGAAACTCTGTCCCTCCGTGTTACGTTTAGGCTGTTATTACTACATCAAGTTTAGATATTTCTGGTCATGTGGGTGTAACTGCAAGAGTCAATGTTCAGCTCTAATCTAAGCGAACCAGCCCTTCCTTTTCTTAGCTCTTTAGACTTCCTTCTCAGGTAGACACATCTAAGAAAGACAGCTGCTTTTTGGGACTACAAGATTCTAAATCCTGCCTGTCAGTTTTATTTCTATAACTGAAGAACTGTTTCCTGAGTCTACCCATAGTGAGCCACGCGGGCCCTCATCTTCCCCGATGGAGTCTATGGGAACATTGTTTCCAAATAATAAAATAAAAATAAGTAATGGAGTTCTACTATCTACCCACTTGTAGATAGTCGTGAATTTTAAGTGCTGCTTAATGCAGCGAAAGATATTCCCAATATTTGGAAACCACAAAATCTCTTATATTCAACAAAAGAGGAAATTATGTGTAGCATGTATCAAAATGGGAATAACAATTAAAAGCTCGCTCAATTTCTGCTACTGAAAACAAAAATTAAAGATAGTTTTGCTATTTTATAGGCAATGATCAACAGAAAAAGAAAACATTGTTCCCACAAAATAAGCTGTATCATAAATTACAGTAAAAAATGGTAGGATGATGATAAACCACAAGAATGCACTTTCGGAAGCACCGGCAGAAAAACAGTCACGTGACCTGATATTAGCCGTTCACGGAACGTTTGTAGTGGTTTTCGTTCAATCCGGGGAATCTCAGCATGTGGTTTTTATATTAAACCGTTCAGGAGCCCCGTACAGGAGCCCCGTGCAGGTGGATCAGTGGCTGTAAAAGAATCAGTAACGATTTCAAATCGATCCGGTAAGGCGGGGTTTCATTTGAATAGGAGTGAAATTGGAAGTAGTTTTAAAAGGGAATTGTTAAGATTAACAATTTAACCTATCCTTTATGAAAAAATATCTCTTTCCCAAGTGCCCAAAAACCAACTAAAAATTTACACAAAACCACAAAGCATTGGTCAATATTCTAAATGGAGGGATTTGGCGTTGCTTGAAACGTGAACGAGATATTGCCACAAAGGCCATGTTGAGCGACGTCAAAACAGCCTTCAGGTGAAATCCAGCACAATTTAAGTTAAAGTATATGAAGAATAGCACGAGCTCCACACGCTTGCCGAATTTGGACACGAAAAGTGCAAATTTACAACAGCAGAGCCGGGACAAACTTGCCCACCAAAACGAGGCTACGCCTAGTGAGAGTCGAAGAAATGCTCCCACAAGGGAGCAAATGAGGCTTTTTTTCCCTGGAATATAAAGAAATTGCAACAAGAGCGCATTGAAGCTCCCTCGTGTGGGTGGACCGGTGAGGGTGGGACTCTGCAGGGACTCTGCTCCCCATAACTCAGCCCCATGAGGGGAGTTGGAGGAGCAGAGACGGAGGAGCATTTTACTCAAATGATTTTTTTTTAAGATTTTTTCGTTGTTATATAAACATGTTGAAATGCTTATATAACTTGTATTAAAATGATTCGTAACAAATACTGTTTCAGTCGGCGGTCAAATGAGACTAAACTAAACACAAAATTGGTGTTGATAAGCCAAGAACCATTGCTTTATCTCGAATTTAACAAACCCAATAAACAAAATGTTTCTCAGATTTATTTATTTAAAAAATTAAACTTTTCCCAGTCTCACCATAACTGTTGGCACACTGATTGATATCAAGAATGAAACATCAAAACATCCGACTTCTTAAAATCGGATAAAATAAACACATAACCTTGTTTCCGATGCGCGGAATGTTCCAGTCCGCCTCAGGGCACCGCAGCGAGCAAAGTATAGATGACCGCAGCTCACGGCCCCCCGGGGGGGTACTTAACAAAGTTTAATACGGGGAGGCTCTGCCCCGAGGTCCAACCCCTTACCCTTTCATATACCATTTTGGCAGAAAAGGTACCCCTTTTTTGTACCTTTTATTGAGAAAAGGTACCCCTTTCACATACCTACTTTAGGAAGTCTTATCAAATCTTAGCCTCTTCCAGGCATTCAGTTAGTTGGGACACAGCACAGATTAAAGCAAGTAAATCGAATGATTCAAATGACTGGTCACTTTTTAAAAAACAACGCAATAAAGTAAATAGCGAAATCAGATTAGCCAAGCAAGCCTATTATCAAAATAGTTTTAACAAACATAGGGGCGATTCTAAAAAGACCTGGCAGACTATTAATGAACTAACTTCGCGAAAATCTGGGAAAAAATCGGTGACATCTCTGAAAGTAAATGGAGTATCAATAACAAATCCAACTGTGCTGTCGAACCAATTTAATAATCACTTTGCTACTATCGGTCCAGAACTTGCTAGCAATATTGATTTCTCAAATAGTGATGGTTATCAAAAGTACCTCACTGGCACAGATAAACGGTTTCAGCTCCATCCGACCAGTACAAATAAAGTTCTCTCACTTTTGAATCGTCTAAACAAGTCAAAGGCAGCTGGCCTTGACAAGATATCTGCTAGGCTCATTCGGAAATGTGCAGATCTCATTTGTATTCCTATCCGTGATATTTTTAACCAGTCGATAAGTCAAGGCATCTTTCCGGATGACTGGAAATGCGCAAAGGTCACCCCACTTTTTAAACAAGGCGATCGGGACGACTTAAACAATTATCGTCCAATTTCGGTGATTTCAGTTATGGCCAAGGTCTTTGAAAGAATTGTCTATGATCAATTATATGCCTATCTAGAAGAGCACAATATAATCTGTAAATATCAATCAGGCTTTCGCGCTATTCACTCAACTGTCACGGCTCTCCTTGAGGCCACGGACACTTGGGCGTACAATATTGACCGCGGTAAAATCAACGCCGTTGTTTTCTTAGATCTAAAAAAGGCCTTCGACACAGTTGACCATGAGATTCTTTTATCAAAATTAAGCAATTACGGCATATATGGTAACGCGCACCAATGGTTTAAGTCGTATTTAGAGAATCGTACTCAAATGTGCTCCATCAATGGATCGCTCTCTCAAAGCTGTTTATTAAGTTGCGGTGTACCCCAGGGGACGATTTTAGGTCCATTATTATTTCTGTTATACATCAACGATCTTCCAAACTGTCTTTCAAATTGTGAGCCGAGGATGTACGCTGACGACACCCACCTTACGTACGCAAGTGATAATGTAGACAATATTCAGTTGCATCTAAATCAAGATTTAGAAAATGTTCACAATTGGCTGAGAGCAAACAAACTTACTCTAAATATGACTAAAACCGAATTTATGCTTATCGGATCTAGGCAGAGGCTAAGTACTCTCACAGAGTCCCCGACATTTGCAATTAATGATTTTGAAGTTAGCCAGGTCACTACTGCAAAATCACTTGGAGTGACCATCGATGACAGACTTGATTGGAATGGCCATATCGAGAAAGTAACAAAGAAAGTCGCTTCTGGTATTGGGGCCATAAAACGAATAAGGCACCTTGTCCCTCAGGCGACCTTACAACTAACATATCAAGCTTTAATACAGCCACACTTTGATTATTGCAACATTGTTTGGGGAAACTGTGGGATAACCTTACGGAATAAGGTTCAAAAGCTACAAAACAGAGCAGCCCGTGTTTTGACCTACTCAAGCTATGACGTAGATGCTGGTCACCTTTTCAAATTTCTAGGGTGGAAAAATCTAGCTTGCCAGCAACAATTTCAAAGAGCTACGATGGTTTACAGGTCTCTGCACGGGTTGGCTCCAAACTATCTTAGTTCTAGATTTGAAAGGCGAGAAGTCGCATATAACCTAAGGGACTCTGAAAATAAACTTAATGTTCCATTACCGCGCACAAACTATTACAAAAACAGCTTCAGCTATAGTGGCGCCATTCTCTGGAACAGTCTTCCTTGTAACTTAAGGGAAGCAGAGTCCCTTGGGCAATTTAAACGATTACTCAAAGAACTGTAAGGCACGGCATTCGTGGAAAGCAGCTTTTTTATTTAAATATTTTTATTATATTTAAATATTTTTATTATATTAGTATTAGGTATTTTTAAAGCTGACGAATTTTGTACCGTGGATAAATAAAGATTTACTACTACTACTACTACTACTACTACTACTACTACTACTACTACTACTACTACTACTACAGAAAATGGCGCGCGAAAAGAATGCGAGTAAAGAGCAGCGAGGGACTGAGACTGCTCTCATCAAGCCCCTCTATGCTTTTTTTTTTAGCCACCCTTTATCGTGCTGCGCCCCAGCACGGAACGCCTGGAGGAGACTTATCATACCTTATAGCTTTGGTGCAAGTTTGGTGGCGAGATCAGGTCACCGTTATTATTATAACTTTTTGCAGTCTGCAGAATAATTGTTGTTTTTGTGGATGCCTTTTCAGTTCAAGCCGGGTACCTCGCATTAACTGATTAAATTTAACAGATAATTATTCCATTTTAAACATAAAGCCAAACAACCCAAACTGATTGAAAAAGCTCTAAGTATACGGTAAATACATTCCTCGCTATGTTTTGTTGCTAAATAAATGAATTTTGCTTCTTCTAAATGTTCAGTACGCCATTTAACACCCATACGATGTGCTTTGTTTTTGTGACTTATGAAACCGAACGTTTTTTCAAAGGAATCTAACAAGGCCAACCAGTCTCACTCGGATGTTGCAATTAAAAAACGGCGTTGTTCCACCCCGTTCTTGCGTGCTTAACTGTCATTAGTTTTCATAGCCCCTGCTACGTTTCTCACTAATCCTCCTAATCTCCCTGTGTCCAACAGAGTTCACAGTAGAAGGTTAAGTGATTCAATTTACTACCACCGCCCAAAACGGCTTCAGTAAACTCTTAAAATGAACTTAAAGCAGAATCTGGTCCCGAACCATGCAGACGTAAACAACATGGAATGAAATTGCTTCTTCAGCCTTGTTTGTGTTCTAAACTGGAACGTAAGAATAGTAAACTTCTCCGTGCCGAAAATTGAAGTGTTTGTTTATAGGGTGAGGACAAATCCACACGTGATCTTATTGCCATAGGCGTGGAATCTGTTTGAGGGTCTTCCTATCTTTGTACACGCCCCAGAGAAGTCACGTTTTCTGACCAAACTGGTGTCATGAGACATTTATCACAACTCGGCTGATTAAAAGTAAAGGTTCACTTTAAAATCGCTAAACTTTCCAGTATCGTGTCTACTAGATTTCCTGTGAGAAGTTGTCCGTCGCAGGTTGACTTGACTGTTTACTTGAGATTCGTGTGGAATCTTTCCAACACTCGCTGATTTACATGAATTTTTAAACACTCAGTTGTTAAAACAACTTTCCTTGCTGGTTATGTCTTTAGTTCAAAAATCATCACAGCCAGGGAAACAGCGCAAAGCAAACGGAGGTAAGCAAGAACATACTTCATTCGGCTTTCTGTCTCACAACCAAACGGACGTAACTGTGGCCAGGAAGGACAGATTTTACCACTAAAGTACTTTCTAACGGTTAATTCAAGAGCTACATGCTTCACTAGACTAAATCAGTAAACTTAACATAGCATGGAGTTTCCATCATTGGGCAGATTAAAAACTTATAACTTTAGTTAATTCGGTTACAATTCCACAGAAACCCCAACAAACCTTGAACGTAACCAACTTGTACAACATCATTATACGGGTGGTCACTTATTGTATTACAATGCCTGCATATGGACTCTCCTCTTTAAATTATATTTTTGTATTCATTGGTAATTTTCTCTTTCGACATCGTTTTCACCATTTTGTTAAAACCTTTTATCGGCAATCTTTCTAGCGATGAATAAAAACAAAGAAATTGCACCCCTTCTAGTAACATGTCGTTCATTTTTATAATGTTTTGTTCCGGTTGAAGTGCTTTCCTGCCGAGTATCACAAAAGGCTCTTAAATCTTGACACGGTTTATTTCTCGCATTGGTTCATAGGTAGAGGAATAAGGTTTTATCACTGCATGGACAGCACTGAGCATCCCCGCCATCGCCAAACTGTTAACGTTAATTTGATGAACCGAACCGAAGAACTCCCGCCCACAATTTTAATTTTTACCAAGACAACAGTGTTTTCAACCACCTAAATTAACCAAGTGTTGACAAACTGGCGGTGAACAAACCAATTTCTTAAAATTTGCGGCTTTGAAGAAGTTAAAATTCCTTTCAAGGGTAAAGTGAGAAGAACAAAGGTAGCCGCCACAGTTAGGGCGGCATTTTCTTTTATTTTACAGCATGGTGATGTGAACTTAACAGGTGTTTTATTGCTTCATAATGTCAACCATTAAAGTATGTTAATAGCCGAAGCCTGCTTCCCAGCTGTTTTGGCGCGAAATGCCAACACCTCGTGCCTTAAAAATATTTGGTGACCCTTTCGTTTAGTGGTGAGCGCTCAGTTTTGTCAATGTTAAATATCTCTTTTTCAAGCGAAGGAGTTGTTAGCACTTTATTTGGCCATATTTTCAATCCATTAGCGTGATTTACGATAACACCTGTTATATGCTGCACACTTTCACAGACGCGGAGTGATAAACGGGAAAGGCAAAATAATAAGTTACCTCACCTCGGCAAAACACAATGTTATGACTATTTTAATACCAATGCTAATTTCCAGGTAAACTACAGTTGTCGTCTTGTTTGTTATTAAAAAGGTAAAGACAAAAATAATTCCAGCTGAAGCCTTGAAATGGGCTCAATTCCGCCGTCTCTCCAAAAACTCTGAGACGGAAGAATGCATGTTCATGACCTTTCTTTTAACACTGGGGGATCCAATTAACTATAATGACTCTCTTGGTAAACATTCTCTTTTTCTTTCCACAACAGTTTACCTCGTTCTAGACTCACTTATTCGGGAAAACATGCTTCGGAGATTGTTCAGCTTCCGCAAACCAAAACAAGAGGAGACGGACAACTTTGACATTATTCAGAAAGAAACTGTTGACCCAAACTCTGAGGTAGAATTTCAATGTACATTTGTATATTTATGCGCTTGCTAGCTAGCTCAGTAACCACCTGGCAGCTTTCATGTTTGCTAGCTTGCTTCTGACTGACTGATTGACTGTCTGTCTGTCTGACTGACTGTATGTCTGAATGACTGTCTGTTTGTTGTCTGTCTGTTTGACTGACTGACTAGTAACTGAGCATAACTGACTGACTGATTGACTGTCTGTCTGTCTGTCTGACCAACTGACTGACTGACTGACTGACCGACTGTCTGTCTGTCTGACTGACTGACTGACCGTCTGACTGTCTGTCTGTCTGACTGACTGACTGACAGACTGTCTGACTGACTGACTGTCTGTCTAAATGACTGTCTGTCTGTCTGTCTGTTTGACTGACTGGCTAGTAAATGAGCATAACTGACTGACTGTCTGACTGTCTGTCGGTCTGACTGACTAACTGACTGACGGGACGGACTGACTGACTGACTGACTGACTATCTGACTGACTGACTGTCTGTCTGGTTGACTGACTGACTGACTGACTGACGGGACGGACTGACTGACTGACTATCTGACTGACTGACTGACTGTCTGTCTGGTTGACTGACTGACTGACTGACTGACTGACGGGACGGACTGACTGACTGACTGACGGAGTGACTGACTAGTAACTGAGCGTAACTGACTGACTGACTTAATTGCTATTTTACATCCCTATCTATTTGATAACTTAGAAGAAAGTCCCGGGAGAAGACCAGCAACAATTGAACATTTTCAAAGCTGAGCCAGAAATGATGAAAACCCAGATGGAATCAAGAGAGCGTACGCAAATCCAACCAAATCAAAATTTGGTCGACAACAAAATCGGAGAGAAGGAGGTGGACAAACACCAACTAACCCCTGAATCATGTCTAGCACTGGAATCTTTAACTCTCTCAGATACAGATAGGTAAGAAAACATTCTGTCTTACCAAGGTGCGACACGTATTATATACATGTATATTGAAGAAATATCAATAATCACGTTTGTCTTTTTCATTGGCGAAGAAAATTCTTCTGTTAAAGCATGTGTTTATCAAGAAAAAATGAGGGGCAGTTTCCCTCATTTCTTTTGCGTTTAATTAAAGTGCCTATGAAATAAAAAAATAACTGCTGCTTATTTGAAAGGGTTTTCAAAGTAAAGGAGAATGGCAATTTCTTTTTTGGAATATCGATTTTGTTTTAGAGATATTTACGTTTTTGTATCATGGAAATGACGAGACGGATTACGTCATAGGTCAGTTTCACTAAAACGGTACAACACTCAATCAAGAATATCTCCAGAAATATTAACGCAGTGTTCTTTAAACTTGGCACCAGAATTGCACATCACAGAAGAAACAAAATGACACCCATCATACCATCATACCAATGGTCCTGTTTCCCAGATTTTATCTTAAATAAGGATCAATCACTCCCAATAATATATTGGGGAGAGTTTAGACAATATGGGAACCATGTGTGTTCCGAGCAAGACCCTCTGAAAAATGGGCTCTTACTTCGTGTAGAAGACACAGCTGACGTACAACAACAGAAGACAAAAGGACAAAAGAACGAGGAAAACAATGGAGACAATAGGTTTGTTTAGCGGCGTTCTTTTGTTTAGTGTACTGTGTCTTCTACCCGAAGTAAGAGCCGAAAAATGTATAATAAAACAATTATTGAATTCGGTTTTCGCATGATATCATGAATGATCAAAACCTCGTGTCTGTGTTATCTGACTCAGCCTTCGGCTTCGGCAGATAACACAGACCTCGGTTTTGATAATTCATGATATCATGCTCAACCTCATCCAATAATTGTTTATTGTCA